>PVKP010001758.1:0-137439 GCA_004027715.1 Plecturocebus donacophilus
AAAAAAAAAAAGTAAAATCAGGGGTAATAGCTAAGTTTAATAATATAAATATATATTTTAGCAAGCAAAAGATAGAGGGGAAATTTGACTTAATTTCCTCACAATTAGAGCTATCATCTTTGAATGACAATATTCAGAATAATCTGCCTGCTTATCAACCAGGGAAGTTAAATAGAGTATTTCTATGCTGGACAGGAGGTTAGAGTAGACAGTTTCTGACTTTTTTTTTGCCTCTCTAAAATATTGTGATTTCTAATTATGCTGCAATTAAAAATGATGATATAAATCTCTATTTATTGACATGGAAGGATGCCCATGACATATTGCTGTGTAAAAAATATAACAGATTTTAGAACAGTATGTTCAGTATTATTCCATTTATATAAAATCTTGTACATATTTCCATATATATTTGTAGAGAAATGCTTTACGGAATGATTACCCAAACATTAACTGGTTTTCTCTGGAAGAAGGACATAATGGTTATTTCCTTCTCTTTATATTTACATGTTTTGAATATATGTAATAAACATATATTACTCCTTTTAAAGATAAAATTGTTCTTAAATCAAAGAAAAATGTATTAGGTAACTGAAAGTTCTTGACAACATTTCTGGATTAGAACAAACTATTAATGACTGTAATTGATTTAGAATCAAGGTAACCTGATAGCCTATCCATTACTGTCTGTGTGGCTTTGGGAAAATAATTTTTTTTACCTCTCTGAGTCTCAGTTTTCTTTTTTGTAAAATGATGAATAAACATTACCAAGTAGTCTTATGGTGAGGATTGATTAAGGTAAAACATAAAATGACCTCAATTAGTTCAAGTATATGTAGGCACTTAACAAATATGAAGTGCTTGGTGATTGATAAGTGTTTCCTTGTTTCATAAATGTTAAGTATTTTTGTTTTATTAACAATAATGTTATTTTAAGATTCATTCAAAAATATTTACTAAGCCTCTCAGCAGAATTGGTGTTTACAGCAATGAATAAATCTGTTTTTTACTTTACAAATGATTTTTATTCAGGTGCTAGGAGCTTCTTTTTAATATATCCCTGCAAATAAGTTCTTGGTTCATTAACCATGGGCAAACCTTCTTATATTAATTTTCTTTTCTCAAAGGCATAAACTACAGATACCCCATTCCCCATCCCCAACATGCAAATTTGTTATGAAAAGGTAGAGGCAGAGGCATAATTATATCCTTTGCATGTCCTTCAGGCCTCAAACTGAGGCCTCTGTCACCTGCAGGTGTTGTCTGTGTGTGCATGTGTGTGTGTGAGAGAGAGTATGTGTGTGTGTGTGTGTGTGTGTGTGTATGAATGACAAACATTAGCCATGATAAAATGACATCCTGAAGACATAAATTACAGCTGGAGAAATACAGGGCCTGCTAAGACTTTGCATTAAATCTTGTCAATAGTCTCTCTTTTCTTTCACCTTCTTGAACATGGTGTCTTTTCTTCCACTCTGGTCTCTCAAATTTTATCATCACTTCTGCTCATAATAAGAATTTTGAATAGCCAGCAAGGGGAGACTTTTGCTTCTACTCTCTCTTAACAGGGTAGGGACACAGTAAGTTTTATTACACCATAAATTAAAGGAGGTAAAGAAAATGTACTTTCTATATCGGTGACATACAAAACACACACACACATGCATCCACACAATCACAGTAGTCCTTACAGTTTAGTTCCCCATTGCAAACCTACCACTTTGGATATTGGATTATGATATGTCAGAAGTATTTACTGTCAGAGGCAACTCTGAGATAGAACTAGCAAAGTCCAGTGCCCATTAGAGGATGCCTCAGCACAGAGATGGGTTCTCAAGGCAGATAAGGGCCAGGTTTCTCATGGCACTACCCCATGGTATAGAGGGAACTCTCCAAATGGAACAGATGGGAGGTCAGAGTCTGTTGGTTAATGAATCAAAACATGTGCTAATATTTCCTAATTCCTGTGGGAGAGCAACGTTCCCTTCAAAAAAGACCTTGAAATCTAGACTTAACTTTAGAGTGACACTACTTAGCAGATGGAGGCTATGTCAGGCCTCAAGATTTTATTTTCTGCCTAGCCTCAAGGCATAAGGATAGCTTTTTCTGGTGTAGTTTCACATACTTTATATGGATTTTGAGAGGTTCTTTCATTTATACATCAGTATGTCCTTATTTGTGGTCTGTGTGTCTGGTAGTGATGCAGGCTTGGAAATTCAGAGACAAATAAGACATATTTCTGTCCTCAGAAATCTTCTATCTCTGTGAAGAAGACAAGTCTTCCATCATCATGCAATATAGCTCTATATTATCCTACATACATAGTACATATATATATCACAACTACTATATTTCTGCTGTGCAGGATGAAATGGAACAATAGATAGAAACAATCTTAATTTTACCCAGGAGAATGAGAGAATCTTACCAACAAAAATATTATACTTAAGTTGAAATTTTAAAGAGATATTAAAATTTCCCTGGTGGATAAGAAGAGAGAATCTTACCAACAAAAATATTATACTTAAGTTGAAATTTTAAAGAGATATTAAAATTTCCCTGGTGGATAAGAAGACATGCCACAGAGAGGAAACAGAGCATTCAAATTATCAGAGTTGACATAAAATCTGGGGAAAACCACATACTTTGTTTAGTATGATTATGACAGAAAAATTATAAAGAAGTTACCTTGAAGAAAAATGCGAAGCAAAGAGTCTCCCTACAACAATCAGTTTATGCTTCTGAAAACTGGCCACGAGAGATGGAGCTGGCTGAAGACTAACTTTCTGCAAAGACAGCAACACTTTATTGAAATCATAGTTCTAATTTTCTGTGACATTGGATGAATTGTCTAACCTCTAAGCCTCAGTTTTCTTACTTATTAAATGGTGATGATATCATCAACATCAACCTCAAAGGATTTTTATGATGATTAAATGAGATAGCCTGTCTATGCATCTAATCCATTCAGAACATAAATAGAAACTCATCATATAGCTGCTAAAACTGCATGTTAAACTTGAGCTCTTTCCTTCAACTTTGTGAAACCATCTACCTGTTGTTTCATTATTCTGACAAATGGAATAAAAATACATCAAGACCACTGGTGCAATTATTTAGCTTTTCCCTACATAGTCAAAAATTTGTGCAAAGATTATATATAAGAGTTTTGGAAGAAGGTAAAAGAAGGATAAGAAGTACCGAACATTTTGGTACCTTATATAAATCAAGCTCTTTACTTACATTTCCCATTGGTTCTTCATAACCCTGTGGAATAGTTGTTATTAATTTCATTATTTTTATTTATTCACATAAAAACCTTGGAGCTTTTTTTGCTTCATCTCTTTTTCTCCAAACTTCATTAACTACATAGCATATCCTCCTGCACTGTCTTTATTTTTCTCATTTGTTTTAAAAATTTTTAAATTATGGTAAAATATGGATGCAAAATTTACCATGTTTACCATTTTTAAAGGTACAATTCAGTGGTGTTTAATGAATTTGTATTTTTTTTTCTTCATTTCCCAGATCTTCTACCCTTTCCGGCCACTGGTAATCACCAACCTACCCTTTAGCTTCATGAGATTGGCTTTTTTATATTCTACATGTAAATGAGAACAGGTGATATTTGTCTTTTAGTGCTTGGCTTATTTTATAATACTTCACATAATGACCTTCAGGTCCATCCATGTTGCTGCAAATGACAAGATTTCATTTGTTTTTATGATAATAATATTCTATTTTGTTTATATATCACATTTTCTTCACCTATTCATTTGTTGATGAGCACTTAGGTTAATTTTATATTTTGGGTATTGCAAATAATGCTGTAATTAAACATGGAACGATAGATTGAGGATATATCTGGTACCTTCTTTCAAATAACCCAGATTCCATCCCCTTCTCACCATTTACACTCCTAAGTCACCATTATTTCTCTTTAAAATAATAACTAGTTTGTATGCTCCTATTTGCCTTTTTTCAGTCCATTTTCCATTAAAAAAGTTGGATTCTGTAAATATATGTCAGATTGTGACATTTCTATTACTTTCTTACTCACAGTAAATAGCAATATTTACCATAACCTCCAAGACTCTATGTCCTACTGTCCTTCCCATTAGTGTTTCAGTTAAGGCCACACTGGCCCTCTTGCTCTTCCTCTAAGAGGATAGACAAGTTCTTGCCTCAAAAAAAAAAAAGAAGAAAAAGAAAAAAGAAAAAAAATGAGAGCTTAATAATACAAAAACATAAACTTTCCTGTTAAAATTAAGTAAAAGGCAAGAATGTCTCTTATTATTACTGCTTTTGATCATTGTACTAAAAGTCTTAGCTAATACAGTAAGACAAGAACATAAAATAGAAGGACTACACATTGGGAAGAAATAAATAAGCTGTCTTTATTCACAGATAAAATGATCACCTGTGTGGAAAATCTGAAAGTATATTTAAAACTGGAACTAATAAGCAATTATACCAAAGTTTTAGAATAAAAGGTGAATATACAAAAGAAAATAACTTTTCTGTATACCAACAATAAGCAAGTGAAATTTGGCATTTAAAACATAACAAAGTTTACGTTAGAACTCCCAAAAATGAAATGAATATTTAGGTATAAATCTAATAAAATATAGAGATTTATATAAGGAAAACTGCAAAATATCAAAAAAGTACTAAATTATATACCATGTTCATGAATAGGAAGACAATATTGTCAATGTGACAGTCTTTCCAATTAGATCTAAGATTCAATACAATCCCATTCTAGCAAGTTGGATATTGACAAATTGATTCTAACATTTATATACGGAAAAGTAAGCAAACAAACATCCAAAACAAAACCAGAAAACAGAATGTCCAACTCAATACTGAAAAAGAAGAAAAAGTTGAAGGATTGACACTATCCTACTTTAAGACATACTATAAAGCTAAGTAATAAAGAGAGTGTGGTATTGGCAAAAGTATTCCAGTAAATTAATTGAATAGAATTAGAAAGGTCATAAATAGAGTCACGTAAATGTAGTCCCCTGATTTTTGACAAAGGAACAAGTCAGTGCAATGTAGCAAAAATAGTCTTCAGCAAATGGTCTTGGAACACCTGGACATCCACAAGCAAATTAAATTGAATTTAGATATAGACCTTCCTTATACTCCTCAGAAAAAAACAAAAAAAACAAAAAAAAAACTTAAGTTGGACCATAGACCTAAATTACAAATCTATAAAACACCTAGAATATAATAGAAGAAAAACTAGATGACCTTGGTTATGGCACTGACTTTTTAAAAATACAACACCCAAGGCATAATCCAGGAAACAAATTATTAACAGCAGAACTTTATTAAAGTTAAACATTTCTGCTTCACAAGGATTCTGAAGACAATTTCAAGAGAATGAGAGGATAGCTGAGCCACAGACCAGGAGAAAATACTTGCAAAAGACACATCCAATAAAGAGCTGGCATTTAAAATATACAAAATAATTTAAAATGCAACAATGACAAAATAAACGTCTCAATTACAAAATGGGCAAAAGACCTAAACAGACACCTCACCAAAGAAAATATATGGAAAATAATTAAGCCTCTGAAGAGATGTTCAACATCATAGGTCATTAGGGAATTGCCCATTTAAAAATAAAACAATGAGAAAGCACTACACATCTATTAGAATAGCTGAAATCCAAAACAGTGACATCAGATGTTGGTGAGGAAGTGGAGCAACAGGAACTCTCATTCATTTCTGGTGGTAATGAAAAATAATACAGCCACTTTGGAAGATAGCTTGGCAATTTTTTACAAAACTAAACACACTCTTAACATATGGTTCAGCAATTATACTCCTTAGTGTTTACCCACAGGAGGTGAAAACTTTTGTTCACATAGATATCCAGACACAAATGTTTATAGCAGCTTTATTCATAATTGTCAAAACTTGGAAGCAACAAGACATCCTTTAGAAGATGAGGACATAAATAAACTATAGTATATTCAGATAATATAATATTATTCAGCACTAAAACCAGATGAGCTATCAAGCTATGAAAAAGCACAGAGGAAATTTAAGTGTGTATTATCACATGAAAGAACCCAATCTTAAAAAGGCTTAATACTATTTGATTTTCAGCTATATGATACCCTGTAAAAAACAAAACTATGGAGACAGCAAAAAGATTAGTGATTGCTAAGGGATGGGGGAAGGGAGGGATGAATAGTCAGAGCATAGAGGATTTGGGGTCATGTAAAACTATTCTTTAATATGCTATAATAGTAGATACATGTTATATGCTTATACACTTGTTAAAACCCATGGAATGCACAACATCAATAACGAATGAACTTTAATGTAAACTACAGGCTTTGGTTGATAATAAAGTGGGATGTAAGTTCAATTGTAACAAATGTGTTACTCTGGTGCAGGACATTGATAGTGGGGTAAGCTGTACATGTGTGGAGACAGGAGGTAAATAGGGGAACTATCTATACTTTCTGCTTAATTTTCTGTGAACCAAAGCCTTCTCTAAAAATGAATTTTATTAATTTAAAAAATCATATCTTTTAAAAAATATATACTTATTGACAGACAAGTTTTATTGTATTTGTATATGAATAACTTAATTCTACTTAAAACTTTTCAAAAGCATGAAACACTTAAAAATAAAAATGGCATAAATTCATGTACTTTAAATTAAAAAAAATTTAAACAACATTTTTCTATTTGGTTATCTGAACATTAACCATAATAACCCTAATAATTATAACAATAATAATTATTATTGGCATATATTCATGTACTTTAATCAGTTTCTTAAACATATTTATTTCTGTCACTGTGTCACTGCTGTTGTTTTTCTCTGAAGAATGCACTCTTCAATATGGTCTTATTGTTTCTCTCATAAAAAAAGTTAGTAATCTTTTTCAAAGTTTCATGTTATAGTTAACATATTTAAAGTTTCTGACATCACTTATGGACCACATGCTCTGTTTTTTAATTTTACTTGAGAAAATATTCTCTCTGTGGATGTGAAATAACTCTAAGTCAAAGGCAAATTCTTCAAATGGAGTATGTTCTTATATTTTTTATGTTAAAATATATAAATATTTCAGCCCAAATATTTTCATTCCTATTGTCTTTTTCCTTCTATTCAGAGAATCTTACTGACAAGCATTTCACAAGATGAAACTTGTCAGTTATTGCTTTATATATCATTCTTTTTAATACTTTTCTAAATCTGGTTGCTGCAAAATTGAGGGCTTTCTTCATGTCGTTGCATTCCAGTACAGAATATATTTTCGGTATTCTGAAAGTTAAAAATCTGATAAATTTTTGGCATTCATAGCATTGAATATTCTGTAAAATATTTTAAACATGCAGCCAAAATTTAAAAGCCTCATTTGAAAAAAAATAGTTTACTGTCATTTTTAAAACATTCAGATTGATTTACAAAATAATTTTTCCAAAGTTCAAATATTTCTAAATTTGATTTATGGTGGGCATCAAAGTGCTAACTATGCACTGCTATTCTAATGAATATTTTTATAAACTTCCTGGAAATAAAAATGAATTATGAGGGCATCAACAACAATTTCTGGCATATTTTTTCACTGTAGGCTTTTTAATTTAGTAAAAATATAATTTTCATCATGATGTGCTCTACTGAAGTTTGTATTCATATTATTACCACCACAAAAACATCTAATTTTATTTTCAATGCTGAACTTTCATCTACATTTACAATACCATTCCGTAAAATTTCAGATGTTTCATTCAACAAACTGACCTTACAAAAGCTGTATTTTGATTTTAATCATCATCATCAAAGTCATAATCATCATAATAATCATCATTATCAAGCCATTATTAGAATTAACTAATCTTGCATTCACAGAATTTGGTAATATCAACACAAAACTCACTTTATACATGTAACTGTGAAGCTTTTCCAGTAGTAATGGAACCAGCATGTTAACAGCTATTGCTTCACTTTATCTTTACAGAAAAAAATTCTTCAAACACACACACACACACACACACACACACACACACACACACACACAATAAATAAATAAAATGGAGCAATCATTTGATCTCAATGAAAAGTCATGCTTTGCAAATGGATATAGAAATATTTTCTGCTGCAGTCTTAAACAATTGTTTGAGGAAGAATCTTATGAAAACGAACTGTTAATTTGAAGCAAATCTGATTCTTCTTTAAAATATGCATTTCTGCTTTTCATGGTTGATGATATCATTATCCTTTTATGACAGATGATAATGCTTACAAATATTTTTGAAGATGACACTCATTATCAAGTTTCTTTAGTAACTGAAATTCAGTAGTAATTTTTAATTAACCATTTGCTTTCTAAAAGCTTATTTCTTTAAAAACATTTATTAAAAGGAAACAAGTAAAAAGGTTATAGGACATTAAAATCAATAGATTTTTAAAAAATCACTGTAGTGAGTTTGGTCAGATACATTTTTGCTTTGTCACAGTTCCATGTGCCTATAAACTATAATCTCACAGATTGTTCATTGACCCTGGTTACTGGGTCCTGAGAAGTTTCAAGCATATTGTAGCCCATTCTGTTGGGTACAGTGCAAGTGGCTATTATATTAATAGTAAATGACCCGCAGGGCAACAGCAGTACCTTCCCCACCACAATCTAACATCTAAGTGCATTTCATCAAGTTCTTAAAGAACGGCATTGTAATATAACATCTGCAATTTATGTAAAAAAGAAAGGCATATTATTGCTGGTCATTCTACGTGGGTAGGCATTGGTTAAAGTAAAATTTCTGTTTGTTGTACATGTATCCAACATACTGTTACTTCAGATTATGACAGAAATTACAAGGACAAAACAGAAGTTCCCAAAAATCTACTGTTGCTTGTTTTAATGCAACAATTAGTAACACTATTTTGTTATAAATAAACAAATATTCCAGAGCAACTTCTAAATTGGATGGGAAACCGAGAAATCAAGCATAAAGCATGACCAGCCCCTGTAAACTGGGGGATGTAGATTCTTCAACTACATAACAATGAAAAATAGGAGTACAGAATATAAGAAGTACTGCATGGCATAAAATAAAATTTTTTAAAATTTCATGGGGAAGTCCTGTCTTAGTCTATTTAGGCTGCTGTAATAAACTAGCATAAACTGGGTAGCTTGTAAAATAACACAGAAATTTATTTTTTATAATTCTGAGGCTGAGAAGTTAAAGACCAAGTCATTGGCAGATTTGGTATCTGATGAGGGTCCATTTTCTGGTTCATAGATGGCACCTTCTCACTGTTTTTGCATGGAAAAAGGGCAAGGCAGCTTTCCAAAGCCTGTTTTGCAAGGGCACTAATTCAATTCATGAGGGCTCTATCCTATGACCTAATCACCCCTTAAAGGCCTCAACTCTTAATACCATCAAATTGGTGATTAGGTGAAGTTCAAAGGGACACATACATTCAGATCATTCAGATCCTCTAAGAAGATTCATCCTTAAAAGATAAGGCATGCCTGAATTACAATGCCTTTAATGGCTGCTGGTGTTATGATACGTATTTAGTGGTTGCTGTCCATGGTTCCTACCTTGTAACTTCTATATTCCTTGTTACATAGTCCAGTGTTTTCTTATGATGTTGGGCGTGTTTGGCCTCAGGGGTAAGCCTCAGGAAAAAATTTCTTCTCCTGCTCTCCCTTCACTTGCCCCAAGGCAGGACTCTACTCATACCTCACCTTTTGGATTGTGAGTCTTAAGACCCTCCCTTGAGAGAGTTCTGTCTCCTCCCTCAGAAAAGAAATAGTTTCATAAAAACTGAAGAGGACTTAGTTTGTGGAGCTTCCAGTTAGCTGGATAGGAGATTCCTGGGGGGTGGTACACCCAGAAAGAGCATAGAAGCTCAGCATCCCTTTCCCCATACCTCATCCTATGCATGTCTTCATCTGTATCCTTTTCGATATTTGTTATAATAAACTGGTAAACATAGGTATTTGTCTAAGGTCTATGAACCATTCCAGCAAAGTAATCAAACCCAAAGAAGGGTTCATAGGAAACCCAACTTGAAGCCAGTGGGTCAGAAGTTTTGAAGGTCCAGACTTGCAACTGGTGGGGGAGACATAGTCTTGGGGACTGAGTCTTCAACCTGTGGGATCTGATGCTATCTCCAGGCAGATAGTGTTGGAATTGAACTAGAGGACATGCAACTGGTGTCTGTTGTTTAGAGTGCAAGGAGAATTTCTCTGCATACATGGTCACAAACGTCTTCTGTGTTGATTGGTATGGTGTTAGAGTAGAAGAAAAACACAGTTTGCAAGAGATTTTTCCTGACAAAATTGGTGTCAGAGGTAGGATTTGCTGGACAGACCCTGGCTTCTGGAAATAAGTGGTTTGGAAAGAGAAAGAATTGGAGTGGAGATGAGGAATCTTTGATTCCTGGGTGGGCTATGTGGTCACCCACTCTATGGAGCCACGACCATGTTGCACTACTTACTAAAGAAAAATTACCAGTGGAATTTAGAAATGAATCTAACTCATAAGGAGTTGGTTCACTGGATGTATAAAGAAGTGCAAACTAAAAAGAAAAATTGAAATATTCAATATCTTGGTTATTGTTATACATACGAGCTAAAATCAATTTAAAAGAGAATGCTAGGTCAGACCTTAATGCTAGACTGAGCTTAGATTTTAGTCTATCTGAGCTCAGGCGACTAACCACAAAGTAACCCACAAAAGAGAAAATCATGCCGGGACAACAGAAAGTACCTCTGAGACTTGTGGTTACCAAGAAGGCAGTCAGTGTGAGAAAAGGGCACAACCAAGTAACTATTAAAATCAGAGGATATAGTGTAAAGGAATTGTTCCCTTTTATAGATTGGCATCATCAGCTTGCTGAGGAACCTTTACTAAAATGGATTATGACAGTAACTAATTTAGAGGCAGTATCTTTGGTTTTAAATTCTGAAGGGTGGAAGAGCATGCTTAGGTTGATACAGGACCCATAACTCATTACTGAATAATCACAGATGGGTATATATGATCCAGACATATAGGAAGTTATTCCTGAGGTACCAACCAGCCTGGTGGACTGGAAAAAAGCCACTGTAAGGTTTGTTTTCCCTGAAATGGAGGCTTTCCAACTCTACTTTTAAATGCCAAGTGAAACACCCCAGATGAGGGAGCTAGTATATGAAGCGATGCATAAATAGCTTCCTATGCTAGTCATGTAGGACTAGCTTCATGATGACAGGGATATTCACCCTCTAAATAAGCCCATTTTCAAGTCATGGCAAATGCTGTGGTTGAAGGGGCCCCTTCTACGTGAGCACCCTTCATGATGTTACTCATGCATAATCAAACAACCATTCTTTGAGAAGCTTTATCAAATTTGCTGTCGCAGCTTTGCCTCATGGATCTTATAAAGACTTACAAAAACATGTTAATTTAAAAGAGAAGGAAGAATGGCAAAAGAAAGAGTCAAAAGACTCATCCCAGGAGGGTGACATTTTTAAAAGGTTATTAAGAAATAAGATGAATAAAGAAAACGCTGAATAAAGAAAATAAGGCAGAGATTTCAATGAAAATCTAATCTGAAATTGCCTAGGGTAGTGGTTGGACAGAATAATCAAGATAAAGTTTGACAAGAGAGCCAGGCTCCTTTAACTCAACCCTTGGCTGGGAACCCAAAGCCTTTTGCCCAAGGGAGGGTAAAATGGTCTGAGAGTTAAGAGAAGTTCCTGGAACTACAACATGAAAATGTAAGGGCTGATACAATTTTAAAAGTCAGTATATTTGAATATATTTTATGTGAAGTGGTTCTATCTCTTTTTCCCAATTATATCATTAAAATTATTGTATCTGATTGGGAAATGTTTTCTTTTCCTAATACCATAAAACAGAAGGCATGTAAATCTGCTCTTTAAGCAATGTTAATTGGACATGCTAAATTGTAATCAGTAAGATTGCCTAAGTCCACACAGTGCGGAGTAAAAGCCAGTCAGAACAAATTCTCCATTTGGTAGATATTTGTGGAGTGTTTTCTGGGGCTTATGACAAAGGCCTATGAGCATTTCACAGCAACACCTACTAGGAATTTGGACTAGAGAATTTCTACTTGATGGGCATTTACTACTTTGTTATAGGATGTTAACTGAAGCTACTCTGTGACCGAGGGACATATAATAATTGTGACACCTGAAATACCTATACTGTCTCAGATGTCAGGGGAACAGTCTAATCCAAGCTTGTTGAACCCATGGTCAGTGGGCCATATGCAGCTCAAGAGGGCTTTGAATGTGGCCCAACACAAGTTCACAAGCTTTCTTAAAACATTATGAGATTTTTTATGATTTTTTTTTTAGCTCATCAGCTGTTGTTAATATTAGTGTATTTTATGCGTGGCTCAAGACAATATTTCCAATGTGGCCCAGGAAAGCCAGATGATTGGGCACTCTTGGTCTAATGAGAATAGCAGTGTTCAGAAGTGTTTCATAATAAAATGGAAATGGTTATACAGATTCATGCTACCTGAAGAATGCAAGGAGGAGATACTCACAGGCAAGGCGTCCCTTTACCCCTAAGACTGGCCTTAGGGCTAAATTCTATGAACATGTGGACAACATCCTGTGAACTGCTTTCAAGTGATCAACAAGGAGCTGCTTAGTTTACAGATGGCAGTTCCAAGGTGAATGGACACTCTCTTGTTTGGAAAGCTGCTATTTTGATCAAAAAAAGTAAAAATAGATCAGTTCAGTGGGCTGCATTATAATCTTTTTCTAACAGTAATGGAAGAATTAAACAGTGGTAGGAACCCCTGCATTTGGGTTTTTACTAACTCATAGGCGGTGGTCCACGGCCTTGCCACACATTAAGGTGAGAAGGAAATGGAAACCTCGCCTATTAAAAGGATGTCCATATGGGTCACAGCCCTATGGAGACTTGAGGGGTGCATTGAAGTAGAACAAGTCAATGCCCATCAGAAGAACTCCCTTCCAGGTTCAACAGGTGACTGGAATTGACAAGCAGACATCCTTGCATGCTCCCTTGAGATGGCTACCTGGGTCCAGAAATGAGTGAATATGAGGGTATTGCAGCAGTGCAGAGATGGGCTGAATTTAGACATGTTCCTCTAGCACCCTTTCAGGCACATAATGCCAATAAGTACTGTTTTGTTTCTCAGAAAGAAAGAGATTGCAGATGGCTATAGGGTCGAATCCTTGATGGGAAGGCCCTGAACATAGCTGGCAAGTGAGACTGATGCTAGAAGCCACAGATTGCCACAAATGGGTCCCGACAGGAATAGGCACTGACTCTGGAATGAACTTGCCTACCCAGTTGTAGATGCAAATGCTCAAAGTGTCATTAAAAAAAAAAAAAACAAAATAAATATGCAAATAATAAAAAGAAGAGAAGATGTGGCATGAATGTGGATGTTTTGGATGGCTGACTGTCATTTCCTCAGACCAAGGAATATGTATCCTTCTTAGAGTAAGAATTTGATAGAAAAGTAGAACAGGCAATTTAAAACATTGGTTATCTAAAACAAGGGGAGATGCAAGAACAAAGAGTTGCCTTATACACTTTCATAAGTGTGTGCTCACATGCAACATGAGTGGGACTAAAGGAGTGTCCCTGCTAGATTTTTCTGTTTTTCTGTTTAATCTGGGGAAGAGGAGGTGGGGCAGATGCTGGTATGACTATGTAATTCTTACCAACAGAGGAGTACACTGGTATAACAACTATAATTTTTCTTTCCCAAATCACCACACATGCAAAAAAAAAAAATGTTTATTTTTCTCCCCTACCTGATGCAGTGATCCTAGGACCAGGGCAGCAACTACAAGTGCTGAAAGTAGAGACGGTTTCTAAACAAAAAACTGTAAAGTTTTAAACCTTATGTCAGAATTCCAAAGGGCCTGTTGGGGGTGGGTTTACTCCACCCTATCTAGCAAAACAGGGGTAAGAGTCAATGCAACTATGCTGCCTGATGGTAAAAATAGCTCACTAGCTCTGCACCTACCTATTTGAATGGTAGTGGACTGAGGAGGAGGTACTTGATAGACTTGTATTGCTGCCTGCAATCCAGACCAGCACAGTGGCAGTTTTAATGTCCCTTGCAAAGGTGAAAAAGTTTGAATATTAATGGAAAGAAGGAGGAATAGTAGCTTAAAGAAATGAATAGATGGGTTACTAATTCAGGAAAATTCAATGTCATGTTAACAACACAAAATAGTCTCAGAGCAAGAAATGATATGGTCCCAGCTCAATTATTAACAGACATCTAAAAGCTGAAAGAGTGAAGCTGTGAATCTGCCAAGATAATGTTGTGAAAATACCTACAACTTATTATTTTCCCTCTATCCATGCCTTTTGTTAGGACGCTTCCTTGGAGCTTGTGACCTGCTTTGAACAATATTACATTGACCCAGGTCTCATAAGCAGAGGTTTATAAAGTATTTGCACATAGGAGCTTTCTTTCTTGTTGCTCTTGGGAGCCCTGTGGCTACTGTACGGTGATGTTTACCCTGGAAAGTTTGCTGGAGGGTGCATAACATGTGACCAGGTGATCCCCGTCACCTCAGTGACATAAAGCCCACTAATAGACATACAAATAAGGCCTCAATTGAGCCAACTTGGTGGAGCCACTCCATATCAGATGAGCCACTAACAAACTCTCAAAATGCTTCTTTTGCAATGCTTAATTTTGGGGTGATTTCTTGCATAGCAATTAGTAATGGAGTCACTGACACTTGTAAAAAGTAAAGCAAGACAGTGCAAAGGTTTATGAAGACAAAGATAATCCCCTCTCTCTCACCCACGGCTACACTTCACCACTACCATCTTCACCTTTGCCACTGCTGGAATCAACATTTATAGCCTAATATATACCTTTATATTCCTTTCTCCTTTAAATACATGCATTTAACAATTTCTCTGGAACTTTATTTCACCCACAGAGTACTACTATACTTGTAAGTCTGCAACTTCATTTTATTTCTTTTCAATCTGGTACCATATCACAAAAGGTATAAGCTATTCAAAACAGATTTATACTATTTGTGTATCTTCAGTAATTACCTCATCCCTCTATATACATACATAGATATTAAGCAGGATTGTATAAGGCCTTTTGTGCAGTCTTTTTACTTGGTCTATTTTTATTTGTTCCACCTCCACCTTGCTCCCTCTCTCAAGATAATATATATGACCATATGGCAGATAACCTTGCATACTTTATTCATATTTAAATACCATGTACCAATATACATACACTAATATACATCTGTGTGGGTACGTATACACAAATAGATGGAAATTTTACCAGTTTTTCTTTTCTAAAGGAAGCCTTACTTAACACATTATTTTTGTTATCATACTATTTCCTACTTCTTAATTTTCTAACCAATTACCTTATAAGATTCTGTTTGTCAGGTAGTATGGTTCTAATCCATTATTTTTAATAGCTGTAAAATAGTCCCTTGGTATAAATGTGCTATAATTTATTTCACCATTTTCCCTCTTTCTCAATTTGTTACTACTTTATACCTCCATGAATCAACATCTGTATCCATAGATCTCCATATTATGAGTCTTTAGTTTTGGGAGATAGACCTCAAGTAAGAAATGCTATGGCAAAGGTTAAGTATATTTAAAATTTTAATAGCTATTGCTACATTGTTTCACAAAGGATTGTAACAATTATTATGTCTACCTGCATTGGTGAAATACACAGACAACTAATGAACATGAAGTGATATATTACTGTTTCATTACTTCTTATTATTTCAACTCTAAGCAAGTTTCTGCATCTTATCCTGCGTCTAGTAACCATTTGCATTGGTCTCATGGGAAACAATGATATAAATGCCATTTTTTTATACTTGATATCTTCACCTTTTTTTTTAGTTTGAAAGAATCTTTTTATTGAATAAATATTAGTCATCCGTCATTTGTGTTACATTTTTTCCAATTCAATTATTTGTCTTTGACTTCATTTATGGTAACTGATCACTAAACTCATTACCCTTAAGATTTTCACTAACCCCAGGAAAAAAAAATTATGTATATATTATATATATATATATATCTGTATTCTCCAATAAGTCAAATTCTTTTTAATTTGACTTTTTAATTACATAAAACTAATTTCATTAATGTGAAAAGGTTTGACTTTTTTCTTCTATATGAACAGTTGTGCCAGCACCATTTATTATATAAACTATCATTGTACCAGTGAATTAAAATATTACATTTATTCTATATTAAGTTATCATAAACATGTATGTCTTGGTCTAATGAACTATTTATTCGTGACTGTGACACCACCATATTGACTTATTCACACTCGTTTTATTGTATTTTCTCTTTTGGGCAAGGCATGTCACTCTGAACTACCCTTTGTACAGAGATTTCTTTGTTATTCTAGGCCATTTTTATTCTTTTTAAATATATACTTAATTTATATAGTGAAATATATTTTATATAAAAAGTATTACATATATCTGCAGCATAACATAAATAATAAATTACCACTTCATACCCACAAAAGTTAAATGAATAGTACCATTGGTTTTACAGTTTTCTGTGTACCCTTGGCTGGTTGAAATTTCTGTCCTATTCCCAGCACAAGAAGCCACTATGATTAACTTTATTAGAAGAGGCCAAATTGTTTTTCAAAACAAAAGGACCAATTTACACACTCCCAGATGGTGAATGAGAATCTTTTTCTATTTTACATCCTTACTAGTATTTGGTATTGCTAGACTGCTTAGATTTTATCACTGTTGTGGGCATGAAAAAGCAGTTCATTGTATTCATATAGTGTTTTTTACAACTTTTATTTTAGATGCAGTGAGTACATATGCAGGTTTATTACCTAGGTATATTTCATGATCCTGAGGTTTCGGTTATAAAATGATCTCGTAACGTAGGGACAGAGCATAATACCCAATAGTTAGCTTTTCAACCCTTGTTCTTTCCCTCTCTTCCCCATCTAGTAGTCCCAGTTTCTATCATTGCCATCTTTATTTCCAGGGGTACCCAATGTTATTCTCCCAATTATAAGTGAGAACATGCAGTGTTTGGTTTTCTGTTTTGCTTAAGATAATGACCTCTGGCTACATCTATGATCCTGAAAAAGACACGACTTCCTTCTTTTTTATAGCTGTATAGTGTTCCATGATGTATATGTACCATATTTTTTAAATCCAATCACCACTGATGGGCACCTAGGGTGATTCTATGTCTTTACTACTGTGATAGTGCTGTGTTGAACATGCAAGTGCATTTGTCTTTTTGGTAGAAAGATTTGTTTTCTTTCAGATATATATCAAGTAATGAGATTGCTGCATCAAACAGTAGTAGTTCACTTAGATATTCTTTGAGAAATCTCCACATTGCTTTCCACAGTGGCTGTACTAATTAACATTCAAACCAACAGTGTGTAAAAATTCCCTTTCCTCAACAACCTCACGAGCATCTGTTGTTTATTGACTTTTTAGTAATAGCCGTTCTGACTGGTTTAAAATGATATCTCACTGTGATTTTTATTTGCATTTCTCTGATGATTAGTGATGTGAGGCACTTTTTCACGTTTGTTGGCTGCGTGCATCTTTTGAGAAATATCTGTTCATTTCTTTTTCTATCTTTAAGTGAGTTTTTTGTTTGTTTGTTTGTTTCTTGTTCAATTTTTAAGTTCATTATACATTCTGGATATAATACCTTTTTGGATGCATGATTTGTGAACATTTTCTACCCTTCTGTAGATTGTCTGTTTACTCTGTTCATAGTTTCTTTTTTCTGTGCAGAAGATCTTTAATTAGGTCTCATTTGTCAATGTTTGTTTGTGTTGCAATTGCTTTTGAGGACTTAGTCATAAATTCTTTCCAAAGGCCTATGTCTAGATTGGAGTTCCCTAAATTTTCTTGTAGGAATCTTATAGTTTTAGGTCTTACATTTAAATCTTTAATCTATCTTGAGATAACCTTTTATCTATGGTGAAAGGTAGAGGTTCATTCTTTCACATATAGCTAGCCAGCTATTCCAGCATGATTTATTAAACAGGAAGTTCTTTCTCCATTGTTTGTTATTGTTGACTTTGTCAAAAATCAGAGGGTAATAAGTGTGTGGCTTTATTTCTGAGTTCTATATTCTGTTCAACTGGTCTATTTTTATACCAGTATCATGCTCTCTTGGTTACTATAGCCTTGCAGTGTAATTTGAAGTATGGTAATGGGTGCTTTCATCTTTGTTCTTTTTGCTTGAGATTGCCTTGGTTATTCAGGCTTTATTTTTGGTTCCATATATATTTTAGAATAGTTTGTTCTAGTTCTATGAAAAATAATGTTGGTGGTTTGATAAGAATAGCCTTGAATCATCTGTAGATTGCTTTGGGTAGTATTGACATTTTGACAATATTGGTTCTTTCAATTCATGGATATGGAATGTTTCTTTTTATTTGTTTGTGTCATCTGTAATTCATGTAAGCAGTATTTTGTAATTCTCTTTGTAGAGATTTTTCACCTCTTTGGTTAGATGTAATCCTAGGTACTTGTATGTATGTGTGTGTATGTATGGCTATTGTAAATGAAATTGCATTCTTAATTAGGTTCTCAGCTTAAGCATTATTGGTGTATAGGCATTCAACTGATTTTTGTACATTGATTTTGTATCTTGAAACTTTATTGAAGTTGTTTAATATTTCAAGGAACCTTTTGGTGGAGTCTTTAGGGTTTTCCTAGTATAGAATCAGATTGTCCATGAAGAGAGATAATCTGAGTTTTTCTTTTCCTATTTTGATGCCTTTTATTTCTCTCTTTTACCTGGTTTCTCTGGCTATCACTTCTAGCACTATCTTGAACTAGAGTGATGAGAGCGGGCATCCTTGTCTTATTCTGATTGTCAAGGAGGTGATTCCAGCCTTTGTGCACTTAGTATAATGTTGGCTGTTGTCGTAGGTGGCTATTATGATTTTGAGGTATGTTCTTTCAATTTCTAGTTTCTTGAGAGTTTTTATCATGAAGGAATGTTGGATTTTATAGGAAGATTTTTCTTTGTCTAATAAAATGTTATATGGTTTGTGATTTTAATTCTGTTTATGTGGTGAATCATATTTATTGATTTGCTTATGTTGAAACAATCTTGCACCCCAGATATAGATACCTGTTTCATCATGGGTGGATTACTTATTGATATATTACTGTATTAGGTTAGCTAGTATTTTATATTTCTACAAAATTGGTTGTAATGTCAGCTTTGTTGTTTCTGATTGTGCTTATTTGGATCTTCTCTCTTTTTCCTTTGTTAATTTATTAATAGCTAGTGGTCTATTAATATTATTTGTCCCTTTAAATAATCAAGTTTTGGTCTTGTTGATTTTTTTTTTATATGAACTTTTGGGTCTCAATTTCATTCAATTCCATTCTGATTTTAATTATTTCTTTTCTTCTGCTAGCTTTGGGGTTAGTTTGTTCTTGTTTTTCTGTTTCCTTTAGATGTGATGTAAGGTTATTAATTTAAGATTTTTCTAGCATTTAGAGGTAGGTGTTTAGCACTACAAACTTTCCTTTTAACATTGTTTTTGCTGCATTACAGAGATTTTGGTATGTTCTGTCTGTTTTCATTTATTTCAAAAGAATTTTTTTTTATTTCTGCTGTCAGTAGGGTGTTCAAATTTCTCATTATTATTGTGTAGCTGTCTAATCTATTCATAAGTCTAGAAGTACTTCTCTTATATATCTGGTTGCTCCAATGTTGGGGGTGTATATATTTATAATAATTAAGCCTTCTTGCTGGATCAAGCCCTTTATCGTTATGTAGTGCTTTACATTGTCCTTTTGTATTGTTGCTGGTTTAACATCTGCTTTATTTGATATAATAATAGTCACCCTGGTCTTGTTTTGTTTTCATTTGCATGATAGATTGTTTTCCAACCCTTTATTTTAAGCCTATGGATGTCATTACTTGTGAGACAGGTTTCCTGAAGACAGCAAATGAATGGATTTTCTTTTTTGATCCAACTTGCCACTTTGTGCATTTTAAGTGGGGCTTTTAAACCTTCAAGGTAAATATTGATATGTGAGGTTTTGATCCTATGATAAAGTTGTTAGCTAGTTGCTTGTAGTTTATCTTTTCTCTAGTTAAGAAATTTCTCTTTTTATTCGAAGTTCACTAAAGATTTTTATTATAAATGATTACCAAGTTCATTGAATGCTTTTACTGATTTCATTTTAATTTTTTTTTCTATTTGGTAAAGTAATATGATTGAATAAATGTATAAATTTTCTAATATTAATCATTCCTAGAACAATCTCACATTGGTCATAGTGTTTTTTTAAATATTCATTGTTGAATGCATTTTTAACATTTTATTTTAAAATTTTACATGTTCATGAGTTCCTTTTTTGTCATATATTCTTATTGCCTAGTATTGGTTTTAAGATTATATAATCTCTAACAGTAATCAAACAAGTTGAGAAGTGACTTCCCCCTTTGAACAATATTGTAAGGTTGGAATTATTTGTTTCTTAAATATTTTATATACCTTACCTGTAAAATCATTTGGCCTGTTGTTTTGTTTGTGAGAAGATAAATACTGTTTCAATATTTAAATATCATCAATATTTTAAAGGATCATTCAGATTTTGTACCTCTTACTGAGTTAGGACAAGTAAACTATCTTTCTGAGGATGGGATTCATGTAAGTGCTTTTTCAATTTATCAGAAATTTTTATCATATACCTTGCCTTTTATATCTATTAATCATTATTAAAATAATAGTTACATCCCCTTCTTTTCTTAACTTTGTTATCTATGCCTTCTCTCTATTTTCTTCTCTTTTTCAAACAGACACAAGCACACGCATAAACATGCACAAACATACTTTTGTCTCCATTATTAAATCCTTACTTTGTTCATATTTTTCTTCTATTCTTTTACTATTTTTTACGTTAGTTAATTTTATCCATTTTCATTTTGAATATAAAGATTTTGAAACTACAACTGGCTATCAGGTATCACTTTACTGCAAGACAAAGGTTTTAATATGTAAGATTTCCCCAGTTGCTTAGATTTAAATATTTTCTAATGTCCATTATGATTTCTTCTTTACGCATAACTTAGAATGTTATTTTATGTAAATTTCTTAATATATGGGATTTTTTTAATGGTACATGCATGTTTGCGAGAGTATGTACATGTGTACCTATTTATGTTTCATTTTTTTATATTGACATCTAACTTAATTTTATTTTGGTTAGTAAATTTAGCAAAGTAATATTTATTCTGTTAAATTTATTGAGAAATATTTTTCACATAGAAAATGGTCAATTATTTATAGAAGAAAAAGTGTTACAGCAGTATTTCACTAATCAAGTTTGCTATGTATGTTATTTAAGTCCTCTATATTCTCTATCAATTCCTGAAAAATTTATTAAAATTTCTTACCATGACTGGGATTTGTCATTTTTTGTTTTTGCAGTACTATTTATTCTTTCACTTTACATAATTAGAAACTGCATGGTTTGGTGCTTATATGCATAAATTTTAATATTTTATTAGTAAACTGAATCTGTTTTCTCAGTAAAGAAAATATCTCTTTTTATAACCTTATTATCAATGTTGTCCGAAATTTTGACAGCAGTTAAACTATAAGACTGTAAATATTTTTCTGTTATATTTTCCCATTATGGTCTTTCAGTCTGTGGATACATTTATGCTTTAGGTTTTGTCTTGTAAATAGCATACAGGTAGAGTTTTTAAAAATACATTTTATACATTTTAAATTATTTAATGCAAAGAGAAATCTTTTTACATTGGTTATGATTAATTAAGTAGTTGGATTTATATCTATTTTATTGTTTTCTATTTATACCAATTTTCTATATTTTTTTCTTCTTTCTTTTAGAATGAGGTCATTTTTCTAGTTTCCTAAGTAAAAGTTATTCAGCTTTCTATTGGAGGTTACTTAAGAAATTATAACAGTCATACTTAAGTTAACAAAGTATAAAGGTAATCAATATATTCACCTGTCTGAGGGGAAAAAAAAAGATCCCTGAAGCATACTAATGAACTTTAATTCTGATCACAACCCTTCTGATTTATCATATTTTGATGGACAGGATGTAGACATCAATATGCATGTGGTTTTGAACCTCACAAAAATCTCTATGAATAATTTTCCTTCTGGTTCGTCCAATGACAGTTGTTTATCTTTGAGTTCTTATCTTAATGCAGATGATGTATTTATCCTCATGGGACTAAATTCTAGCCTTTTTACTTTTCTCTAGCTCAAAAGATTCCTTAAAAATCAGGGTTTAAGTCCCCAGTAAATGGCAGAAGTTTTTAGTGAAGAATTGTCTATAATGCTCTCATTTACCCTTTTAATTTTCACTTTTTCATACTCTCAAGCCTCTGAATCTTTTTCTGATCTTTTGTAGGTACATTTAAAAAACACTCAGTGTTGGAGCTTTTGTGTCCTGACTGAGGCATCTGTGGCCACCTAGTCTTTGACAGTGCCAAAGATTTATGTCCTTGGCCTTTTATATTTCATGTGAAATATCTTATCATTCTATACAATTCTAAAATAAAATAGAATTAAACAAAATAAAATAAATTAACTCTGGATTATAATTAATGATCAATTAATATATTACTACCTTTGGTAACGTGACAAATTTATAAGACTGTTTCCCCAGATTTTTTGTTTCATGTCTGGAATTGAGAGGCATTGGCAACTGATTGAATATCAAGCTACTAAGGTATATAGATTGATAAGCACTTTAATGAATTTACCTACATTAAATCCCTGAACTCTAAAGCTTTTTCTTGCTAGAAAATACAGAAGCCTTCACAAATAAACATAAAAAAACTAAACTAGACTTTCAATCATTGGGCAGATAATTAAACGTTGAAATCCTTGGTCTTTCTCCTCACGTTTATTAAACTGCTGGGCTCCGTCACTATTAGCTTGTGGGCCTCCCTGGATAGCCTTGGTGCCTTTGCTCCTGAAGTGAACAATTTCACTGGGGGGAAATATCCCTTGGAACTTTCTTGCTTTGGTATCCTTGAGTTAGAAACCATGCCAAGCTCTCTTCCCCAATTAGTGTCTCTCTATAGTAGCATAAGATTAAAAGGTGTCATTTTAGCCATATTTGAATTTTAGTCCCATTTTTGTCCTTTTAAGCCATGTGACCACAAATAGTTATTCCCTCCACGCATATGTTTTCTTTTCTTTAAGATGAGGAACTTAAATCTTAGTTTTTCCCCATCTGGTCTTCTAGGAGTCTGCAAGGTCAGAAAAACTGTGGCTGCCGTCTTGATTGACACCTAATTTTGCTTTAATCTAGGAGCAAGAGAGGTAGGACAGCCATGAGTCAGCTAAGGGAAGTCATCCAATTCATAATATATGTGATGATTTTCCTGGGTTCTCTCCTTGGTGGATGAGAAACACAGAACAGCGAGGAAAGAAGTTCCGGACTCTTACACATTTGTGGAGAACTTCCAGACTCCAAATTGTAAGAATTCATCTTGTCACAAGATATATGTCTCGTGAGCCTGGGGGAAGAATAAAATATATAATGTTACCTCTCATATTCTAGCAGATAAAACATCTAATAACATTCCTGCCCAAACCCTTTGAGATAGGCATTCTTTCCACTATTTTGCAGGTGAGAAAAAACAAGACTCAGAAAAGCTAATCACCCTCAACTTAATGAAATGGCTAGCACATAGCACTGTCAGGGTGGGGATAATGTGTCACCAGTCCCTACAGTCATTTTGTTTCTATCACTTTTCACTGCATATGGACTTGAGTTCTGGTCCAGCATCTATCACTGAATGGTATTGAGTGTCAGGGAGGACGATACATCCTTCCTTTCCTCAGTTCTCTCCAAAATCAAAGATGTACGAGGGTGTTATTTCTTCCAATGTCATTTTTTTTTTTTTTTTGAGATGGAGTTTCACTCTTGTCATCTAGGCTACAGTGCAATGGCACAATCTCAGCTCACTGCAACCTCTACCTACTGGGTTCAAGTGATTCTTCTGCCTCAGCCTCCCGAGTAGCTGGGATTACAGTGGTTAAACTAAATAATAGTTGGACAAACTCTTTGAAAAATTTGAATGCATAATAATAAAGCTCATACCTTGGAACATGTGTCTTGCAATCATGGTACTACCATGGTGTGAACATTAAGAACACACATTCTGAATTAGATCCTGGATTACCCACCTATTTCCTCACCTGCAAAACAAGGATAATAAGTTCAAGTACATGATAAGGTTGTAGCAAATGTGTGTAGCAAATGAGTTTTGTTCTTGGCAGAAGCAAAGCCCCCAGGGGATTTCCCCTACGAAGCCTTTCTTTTCCTTTTATTGGAGTTCGGTGCTGGAGCTATAAACCCTCCAAATGAGTTGAGATCATTAGGGAAGCTCGACTGATCACTGGTGAAAAAAATAACAATTAAAACCAAAAGCCTTAGAGCGGAAATCTTGGGGAGGTGAGCGGGAGAGAAGGGAACAGGGATGGTTCTTACTGCTTTATAACAAATACTAATAATGGCAGAGAATTGAGTACTAATTAAAAGTTTCTAAAACGAGAGATTGAATTAGATAGAGAAAGGAATTCATCCATAATATTTTGCCTGCCTGGAATCAGGAAGAACTGTGGCTTACGGAAGGGAGTGAAGGATAAGGAGTCTGGCATCTGGGTTCAAGGACTGGTCTTGGGTAACATGAGTGACATGAGTGACCTTGGCAAGCATCTTCATCTCTCTAAGCCTTAGTCTTCTCATCTGTGAAATGGTGCCTAACTTTCTCTCTCATTTGGTTTAGTAAGTAATAAATGGGAACTTGATCAAACTACATAACACAAACAAGTTGCTGTCTTTCCTCCAAAGGGAGGCATTGCTTAAGAATTGTTATAAATGACCTCTAAGTCCTTTGCAACTTCATAATTTTATATTCGTACTAAAAAAAACGGTTTCTGAACTAATGTTTCAAATAGATAATGGAACTGAGAATTTAAATGATATTCTTGAAGGACTTGCCTCCAAATATCCCTACCACCCATATGTAATAGCCTTTGATTTTTTTTCCCATTAGACATTCATTTCTTTGATGTATTCCTTCATTCCTCATATTTCTCTAATGAAAGTGCTAGTGGATGGTAAAGTCATCACCTGCTACTAACCATGAGCACCACATTAACTGGTAAGTGCTTTCCTTAGGAGATAGTCGTATGTAAGAAAACAAAATAATTGACAAACTGGAAGTTCTTAACAGCTGGTATAATACAGGCCTGGGTGGGGAGAGAACTGGCAATGGAATCCACCTGAAAAATGTGACTGTTTGTAAAGCATCATAAGCAGAAAAAACAAAAGACTATTGAATAACTACTGTGTGTTCACTTTAGATGTGATGCTCACTTAATGTGCATAAAAATAAAAGAGAAAACTATCTTACAGAAAGAAAAATTCAAATGCAGAGAAAATACATAACTCATCCCAAATCAAAATGATAATTAAAAGGCAAAGTTAGGAATTGACTTCAGAGACCTGTGCTTTGCATTTTACCAATGCTGACTTCTCTCCTTCTTTCCCTGCTCCCTGGCCCCAAGAGAACAAGAATAAATTATTAATCACAGCCCTAAAAATGAATCTGGAAACAGATAATTCATGGAATCACATGATTGTTCTAATTTATGTTTTCAAAGCTGCTTCATTTCTTTGGAAATCCCTACTTAACACCTTACATCTCCTATCTCATTTTAAACTCCCTAATAACATTATTTAGCAGGTGCCTCTTGGTCACAAGGTTTTCTGAGGCAGCAGGAAGAATTTGTTTTGTGAGTCAAAAATCATCTGCCGGGCACCATGGCTCACTCCTGTCATCCCAGCACTTTGGGAGGCTGAGGTGGGTGAATCACGAGGTCGGGAGTTCAAAACCAGCTTGGCCAACATGGTGAAACCCCATCTCTACTAAAAATTTAAAAATTAGCTGGGCGTGGTGGTGGGTGCCTGTAATCCCAGCTACTTGGGAGGCTAAGCCAGGAGAATCACTTGAAAGTGGAAGGCAGAGGTTGCAGTGAGCTGAGATCACACTACCGCACTGCAGCCTGGGTGACAAGAGCGAAACTATGTCTTAAAAAATATCGCATTACTATGCAGCTATAAAAAAGAACAAGATCATGTCTTTTGTGGGAACGTGGATGGAGCTGGAGGCCTTTATCCTTAGCCAACTAATGCAAGAACAGGAAACGAAATACTGCATGTTCTCACTTGTAAGTGGGAGCTAAATGGTGAGAAGGGAACAAAGAAGGAACAACAGACACTGTGATCTACTTCAGAGTGGAGGGTGGGAGGAGAAACAGAAGCAGAAAAATAACCAATGGATGCTAAGCTAAATACCTGGGAGATGAAATACTCTGTAAAACAAACCCCCATGACATGAGTTTACACCTATGTAACAGACCTTCACATGTATCCCTAAACTTAAAGTAAAAGTTAAAAAAAAAAGTCATCATTATTAGTATTTGTTTTCACAAACTTCAAAAAAAAAAAAAAAAAAAGAATTATATTACCACTATTTAGAAAGGAAGATCCTGTCCGGACACGGTGTTTCATGCCTATAATCCCAACATTCTGGGAGGCCGAAGCAGGTGGATCACCTGAGGTCAGTTCAAGATCAGCCTGGCCAATATGTTGAAACCTTGTCTGTACTAAAATTACAAAAATTAGCTGGGCATGGTGGGGCACACCTGTAGTCACACCTACTCAGGTGGCTGAGGCAGGAGAGTTGCTTGAACCCAGGAGGTGAAAGTTGTATTGAGATTATGCCACTGCCCTTTAGCCTGAGTGACAGTGCGAGACTCCATCAAAACTTAATTTAATTTAAATTAAAAAGAAGATGCTGATGCCCCTTACCTCAGAGATTCTGATTCAGTGGTTAGTAGATGGTCTTAAATCTGAAATTTAAAACAAAAAGACCATCATACACCTCTTTACCCCATCACAGGCAATTCTGACATCATTTATTCAGGGACCATTCTTGGAATACAAAAGAGCCTGAGGCAGGTGTTTGATGAAACTTGAGTTTAAGTCCTGGGTCCTGCCATTCACTATTTCTGTGAACTTAATACATTCCTTCAAACTGCCTCTGAGATGCAGTAGCATCATCTGTAAAACAACTGGGAAAAATATCTGCCTCATAGTATAGACTTGAAAACAAAGCTCTCCTCATCAAGAGTAAGTGATTTGTAGTCATGGGAGCAGAAACACAGAAAGGTACGGAAGTGGAAGAATGCTGGGGACAGGCTGCTGAGGTTCAGATTCTGGTTGAAATGTTTCCTAGCTATCAATTTGAAGTGAATTCTTTAACTTCTCTCTGCTGTAGTTTTCTCATCTGCAAAATGAGAATATCATGGTACTGATGTAAATACTATGGTACAAAATGAGAATATCACAGTACTTTTTTCAATACATCATTGTGAGTATTAAATACAATGATTCCTACAATTAGCTTGAAACCTCAACTGGCACTGACATTTATCATCTCAATTTAATAAACAACAAGTTTTCTAAGGACAGAGAACTCTTCTGGTTCTCCATGCTTGGAGCCTAGTGTTTTGAGAAAAGCAGTTGCTAGCAAGCACTGTTAATTTTTTTTTTTAAAGGATCAGTGCTGGGAGTCTGGGAGAGGTGGCCCACTGGGGGATGGCCCACTATCTAGATGATGTCAGTGTTCCTGAAATCAAACATACTCCTGGAACAGCATTCTCTAGAAATGTGTCCTCTCTTCCGAAACTGAAGTATATTCCAAGTGGAATTTAATCCATATGCTTCTAATTTAGTCATTTACTCTTTAATCATCCAAATATTATTGGATAAAACTATTTGATGTCCAAAAAGAAATGAGAGAATCACAACATGATTTCTTAAAAAAACTCTTTCCTGCCAGAGAAGAAACTACAAGTTGGTAAACAAACATGTCAACCAAAATGAAGTGACGGATATTGCTGTTTTAATTTATTTCCACTATCCTAGAGTCTTAATGTGTGTTTCAATCATTGTCAATCTGTTCTTCTTTTTCTATTGGGTAGTCTATATTTTTCTTTTTTTCTTTTTATTTCAACAACACCTTGAAGGTAGGGAGACTGTTCTCTGCAATTGTGCAGCAGAGGAAAAACGATTCTCAAGTTTGTTTCTGCACGTTGACATAGGAAGAATACCAGGAGGAGTTCTGGTGTTCACAGGCAGATAATTGCATATTTCAAAGATTTAAATTACAGATCTTATCTTTCTGTTTTCATTAGGAACTTTTTGCAGAAATGTGGCACAAAAGGGTCCCTTGATTGACGGATATATGCAACCACCCGCACACGTAAAATTTCCCTCTATTTTGAGTTGGTGGTGAGCCAGATTGACAAGTACCTCTATAATACAAGGCAGAAAGAGGTGAGGATATAAGAGAGGGACAAATATTACACAGAAATGCAGAGAAGGAAGGGATTCGTTTTAGTGGGTTTTTTAATTAAATGTTTTAAGCAAAAGACAAATTTGAGAGGTTTTATGTAGAATGGATAGAATTTTTATGCACTAAATCTGGGTGGGCCATGGATTTGGCAGAATAACCAGACTAAAGATCCAGAGGCAACATATAGTAGAAAATATTTAGGACATAATTTATTATTCTGTTGATTCAGAACAAACTTTTTGAAATAAATTTCTAGATTAAAATCAAGTTTTAAGTGATATAAAAGTCACCCAGGAAATAGGATGTGTGTCTTAAGTCCTGTCTCCAGTCGCTCCAGCCAAGAGGGTCCTCCAAATTCCAAATTTAGCTTGATTGCCTCCAGTGATGGGAAACTACCTGATTTAATAGTTCAGAACATGTTTGAAAATCTGTGATTAATATTTGGAAAAAACTTTCACTTCCAGTTGATACTTTTTCTAATCCACTGGGTTATACAAAGCAAACACAAGTGATCTTTTCTATTTTTTTTTTTTTTTGAGATGAAATCTCGCTCTGTCACCAGGCTGCAGTGCAGTGGCAGGATCTCAGCTCACTGCAACTTCCACCTCCTAGGTTCAAACTATTTCTCTGCCTCAGCCTCCTGAGTAGCTGGGATTACATGCGTGTGCCACCACACTCGGCTAATTTTTTGTATTTTAGTAGAGACGGGGTTTCACCATATTGGCTAGGATGGTCTCAATCTCCTGATCTTGTGATTCATCCACCTTGGCCTCCCAAAGTGCTGGCATTACAGGGGTCAGCCACCACACCCAGCCACAAAGGGTCTTTTCTTAAAATGCTAAAAATATTTAAAGAAAATAAAATATACTTATTCATCATCAACTCATTGATTTTATGTTCCAGGTTCTGATCTAATCACTGGAAGCATGATGGTGATCAAACAGCTTGAAACTCTGCTCTTGTACAACATGTGGGGCCTACAGAAACAATGACAATGCATAGTGATGGATGAATGGTGAGGGAAGTCTCATGCACTGAGGAGTTACATCACAGAGGCATGTGTTTCTAATTTGGGGAAGGTGACATCATCGTGGTCTCCAGAATTATGCTGTCTCTTCTTTGGACTATTTTCTTCAATACTTTTCTTCACCATCTTGCTCCCTCTTCTGTGATCACACTCTCTAATCTGTCTTCTCTTCCTAAAATTTGGAAATGGTGCTGTGAGTCACAACTGAATAGGCAGCATTTTTCATCTGCCTCTTTTTACATGCTAAGTTTCTACATACAAACTTGCATTTTGTAGCAAACATTTATGCTGAGTGGCCATCTTACATTATTCCAATATTTCATTCTTACTATCAACTAAAACCCCCAAATATTACCCAGGCACACACACACACAACACACACACACAAAGGCACACATGTGCATACACATATTTGTAATTATGTACATTCTTAGTAGTTCATTGTAGCTTCTATTTCCAGGCATTTTCTTTTATATTATCACATTTTCTCACTTTAGACACAGGTAATTTCTTCAGGCTGTTCAAATCACTTTGAATTTTGCTTCTGTCATCCAACATATTCCTACCATCACATCGCCTACATATTTGATGATCATGAGTTCTCACTCTTCATTCAAGACATTGATAGACATGCTGAACAAGGAAAGACAGAGGACAGAGTCTGCAGGTGATAGCCAGCCTCTGTCCTCAAGGTTGGTATTGATCTATTAATTAGCACTCCTGGGGATCATCTTTCAGCTGGTTACAAAACCAGTCTATCATACCTCCATCAAGCCCCCATTCCTTACTCTTTTCTACAAAGACATCAGGGAAGGCTTTGTGAAATGGCTCATGGAAAGCTAGATATGCTGTATTGACTTCCTTTCCCTAATCTACCATCCTAGACTATAACTCTCCTAGAGAGAAACGAGGTCAGACTGATTTGACTTACTCTTCAAGAGCTCAAAGTGAAAGTGGTACTCTTTTTGTATGATTAGAACTTCAGAACTGGGGAGCCGTAAAGGATTATAGAGATTATCTTGTCCAGCCTCATCATTCCACAAGTGAGTCTCAATTTTAAAATAACTTTGCTTATGGTCACACAGATAGTCAGAGCTTGAAATAGTTATATTCCTCTTTTCACACTTAGGAAGAGTGGAATTAACATTAGAAAAGCATTTCTCAAAATTTATTCCATGGAATATTATTCCCAGGCTTTAAAAAATAAAGGTTGCTGTGTTCAAATGTGTTTGAAAAACCCCGTGCATTGTCATGTTAGTGACTCTATGATCATTTAATAAATATTTACTAATTGTCTCCTATGTATCAGACACATGCTAGGCATGGGAGAATGATGATAAATAAAATAGAGTTTTTATCTCTTTTAGATTTTCTTTCAGAGGGAAACACACGTCAAATCTCTAACTACCCGAATGGAAATATCACTATAAATTGTGACTTGCTCTGAAGGAAATCTGTAGGGTTTTCTAAGAGATGAGAGGAGTGAGCAAAAAGTCCTACCGGAGAATATAAAATTTAAGTATGTAAGAAAACACAGAGAGGAAATATCGTGGCATATTCACAACATGAAAGAATGTGAAACAGTTGTCAGCCATAGTTTTGAGAAGAACGCATAACAGGTAAAGAGGTTTTTGTTGGCAATGTTAGAAAAAAAAATACATATATATAAATTTAAGATTGATTGATTGATATACTTTGAGAAGAAGAGTGTGCTACACTCATTGCCATTTTTAAAATATTATACTTGATGCTCTGTAGAGACAGTACAGTTGAAGGTAAGAGTGCAAACACGGGGACTGGTTAGGAAATATTGGCAAAGATTTGGAGAGAGAAGATGGCCTCAAAAAATAGACCTATTGTAAAAAAATAAAAATTGTGCAAATCACTAACCTCTTTATGATTTTTTCTCAACATTTTCCCAGGTCACTTGGCCACAAAACTGTTAAGTAATATCTATTTTACTGCAGCATATTAATAAATGCTGCTTTAGGATCTCTCTTACTAAAATCACATTCTAGGCTCTTCTCCAGTGATAACAGAGCCTGCCATTTGCTTGATTTCTGCTTTGGAGAGTTTCATTAGTTTGTTTTCTTTTCCTGGTAGGTGAATCATTTGTTTATGATGGTCATCCTAGTGCTGCCTGGTTTACTGTCATTCAAATTGCCATGTATCAGGGTTAAAGAAATACAAGCCCATATAATAACCCCAATATATAACCATGTTTATTTTTTATGTATATATGCATATAACCCCCATATATAACCACATGTATCCTTTTATTCATCACCTCCTTCTGCTCACTCTCAACACACAATGTCATCTGTTTTCAGAATAGAATTCTAATTGCTCATTAATATTTAGGAAAACTAACTCCTACATAAAAATTACCTTTCAGACTAATTAGCAAGCAATGAATAACAGATTCAGGTACATTTCCATAGGCTGATGTAATCTTATTTTTAAATATGGAATGAAGAATAAGAGGACTCCAAGGTGCTACCAACGAGTCAATAATAAAATAATAATAAAATTCAGCATAGATAGCGTTATTTCCATTCATCAGCTCTTCCAATCATCACAGTATGACAGGGTTCCTCACACTTTAATGTGCACATGGGTCATCTTAGGACTTGGTTGAATGAAGATGTTGGTGCAGTAGGTCTGGATGGAGCCTGACGTTTCGCACTTCTAGCAAGCTCTCAAATGATGCTTCCAGACCTTGGACCACATCGATGAACCTCAGGGTCACTTATGGAGTGTGCTTAGCCTGGGCATGGATCAAGCAGGAAATGCCCAGATTTGAAGTCTTAAAGAGCAACTGTCAATCAGTGAGGATTGGAATCTAAAGTTCTAGGCTCCCTCTTCCTTAGAGGATAAATTCTTAGTTCTACAGATCGTCTTCAGTAGTAAAATCCCCCAGTAGCACACAGAGAAGACTGGCCTATTAATTTAACTTTGATGATTTTCTTTGGTTCTTCATCTTACATGACTCCTTCACAGAGATTCCTAGGATCATTCCTCAATAAACTACTTGCACTTATAGCTTCATTTTAGTTTCTGCTTGTGGGAGAATAAGTTAAAGTATAACAATCAAACCAATAGGGAAATGGAAGTGTGAGTACCCCAGTTGGCTTAGATGGGTGATACAAAAATCATGGACCAGGGAACAGCAATACAGCATCACCTAGGAACTAGTTAGAAATGCATATTCTAGGGTTCTTCCACCAGCCAATAGGTTCAGAATCTCTGGGGCTGAAGCCCAGATATCTGTGTTTTAACAAGAAAGTAGAAGTTGCACAAAGCCTCAGAATTAGAAAATAGGAGCAACAGAGACAGTGCTCCTTTCCTATTTTCTTTCACACTGTGATCTCTGAGGAACCTTGGGCTGAACAGAGAAAAAATGCCAGTGAGGACTAGGTTTCCCTTGCCACAAGTCTTAGCATGTGTTCCTTCTGTATCAATAAATCCCACGAAAATGCAGACAGATAAAGCATTCTGACATTTATATCCAGCATGAAATACATGAGAATAATAAGAGGAGAGGATAATAGTGCATCATGAAGCTTTTATTAATGTTAGACTAACTCAGTAGGGGAAATGGTTCATTTTATTGCTTTAATGTCAGGCTTTTGCTTCTCCTCCAATGGGCATAGCACTGGCATTGCCCCTGATTTTCAATCAGTAGATGAGAAAGGATGTATTTTGTACCTCAGGGGTGTCAAGAAGGGCTGCATGGGACATGGGAATATCTAGGAACATATACAACAGGGACTTCCCTAGGAGCTCATGATTTACTTGAAGAAACAACACAAATAGAGAATTCAGATTTAACATTTGTTAAGTGATCGAGATATTCCAGAAGCCATATGGTGTGGCTTTATACATATCATTTCATTTAAAAATACACGCAAGCTAATAAGCTAACATGATAAAGCAGAGGATAATCAGTTACTAAATTCGTGTTCAATATGGATTTTGAGAAGTAAAAGAACATCAGGAATTATAGGTCTATCATTAATTTGCTGTGTGATCTTCATTAACTTACTTCCCTTTGTATAACTTTGTTTCTTCACCTATAAAATGAAGTCATTGAGCACATCCAGAATTGTATCCTACAGAAAGTTCCTCTTTAGCATATTAATACATGTGCCACATTGAAAACAAAAACAAAACAGTGTGGAGAAAGAAGACAAAAATGTTTTAGAAAATTCATGTTTAACAAAATTAAGTAGGTTTCTTTCCTGAAGAACCTCTCAGAACGTTGAAGATGCTTCTTTATTTTGTGAATCTATATGAGCAAAGTATTTTTTGTAGCATTTCTCAAAATGGTTTTACTACAAAAGCTACTATTGTGTGGCACTAAGTAACATCCCTTAGAATGCTATCCCAGACCCAGTGTGGAAATTGCTGGAAATCACGTCTGAAAACTTTCAGCACTATGATTCTTAGCCGTCGTGCTCAGGTCAGTTCATTTAGATAATTTTTAAAGGATGGTTCACCTCTAATTCAATGAACACCAAAAGCATTTGCAGTGGAGCTAACAGCATATAGAAAACCTCTGGGGTAATGTTTCCCTTCACCAAGACTATAGAGAAGTAATATATTTTACATTTGTCTAGTAAATTTACAATGTGTTTTCAAATGCATTCACTAATTTAAATGCCCTGCAACCCACATTTAGCTTTTTTATTTTCCTTTTTATTTTCAGTGAGAAAACTGAAGCTTGTAATGGTGGCATCTGACTTTCTCAGTGTCGCCTTCCCTGTGCCCGCCTCCTCGATCCTTTCACTTCATAGGAAGCACTCATGCTTGTTAAGATTTCGGTGAGTGTGCTGGGTTTGTTGTTGTTATTTGTTTGTTTTTTTCATTTTCCCAGAGCATCCTGCTATATTATCTGGAGTCCAGCCCTGGCAGTCAAGGGCCTGGCCACAAGCAGGGAGGCCACTCGAATGGAAAACTGGGATACTTTTCAGCACATATCACCTTGGGTTTGGCCCTGGTGATACTTCTGGCCAGCCACCAGCCCTCAGCCTGGTATCTGCAGTTAAACTACCCCCCAAACTGTGTTAGTTAATTAGGAGCATGTTTATAGAGAAATCAAAGCTCTGCCTGGTGCAGAGGGTGTGCTGAAGGTAGAAGTCTCATAGGAAAAGCAGGAAGGTCAGAGCTAAGAAACCACCTGGCTGGGCTCAGTCCCAGCTTCTGCATCCTCTTCCTGGGTGATGTTGAGCCAGCCACACATCTCATTTCAGTCTTTTTGTCTCTTTGAATTAAAAAAAAAAAGAGCTTTCTAAGGATTCTTTCAGCTCTCACATACATTTATTTTTTACTGTGAATTGACCAAGTCAACCTTAGCCATCAATGAGGTGACTAATGTCACATCAGATAGCCCTCATGGCCATTATTTGAATAGGGGCACTTGAAACCTTCCCGACCCCCTTCTCCTGCCACCAAAGATGAAAGTGTCATTTCTGACCTCAGCGCTGACCTTCGCCTTGAACTTTGCAGTTTCTTTCTTATTTCCATTTCCAGCTGGATCTTTGCCCCCTGGCGAGACCAGACTTTTCTCAAAGAGTATAAACTTCTCTGAATGATATTTGAAAATAAAGTATAATTGATTTCACAGCTCCTTGAACTTCTATCAGGAATTGATTTTCCCCCTTCTTTTGTTTTACACACTAGAAAGTGATTTGAGTGATGACAGATAGAAACTCCAACGCATAAATGCTCTTTGTCCTTTCTTCTTTTCTCTCTTCAAGACTGTTACTGAGAAAAGAGTGTGTGGAGGGACATGTATTTGTCAAATGTCCTTATACGTGTATTTGCATTTGTATTTGCCTGTGTTTATATGAGTTCTTGAATCTGCATGCATTGGTACGTGAGCTTTTGTTTCTCAATGTCTATGTTTACCCATGTATGTAGAAAATGCATGTATTTATGCATATGCGCTTTCTGTATGTGTCCATCCAAATGCAAGTTTGTATCTGTGTGTTTATAAGCATGTACATTCACCTGTGAGTGCTTTGCATACATATATGCCAGTTCATGTGCCTGTGATTTGTGCCTAAATCAGCCTATATATGAACAGGCAGTTTTCTTCCTAGGTGTTTGTGCAAGTACATGTTTATCCATACATATAAGCATATGTGTGTGCTTGTTACTAAGTATCAAAGTAGTTAGACTGATATTCTAAAGCACACCTATCCTTGCCATTCCCTCTGCTCCCCGAGGACAGAATAAACAAAACTCAACTTCTCTTGGCTGCGCTGGACAGATCCTGCTGATTTGGACAGTTACGATGAACCATGGCATGCACTCCTCTGCCAGCCCAGTGCTAGCTGTCACTTCCTCGGGCAGAACAAAGTCACCCAACTGGACTGTGTCCTAATTATCTGGCAAGAGAAAGAGGTGTGGCAGCTGCCTCTGATAGACCTGGTAACCCCTCTCTCTGCAGCAGCCTGGGGATACGTTTGGCTCCCTAGAAGCCACTCTTAGAGCTGTTTTGAGTGGCACACGGGCCGTGTTAACATGGTGCTGATTGAAATGTTGGTGTGGCAGAAGCTGTCGGTGCCAGACAGGTGCAACACACCTTTTTTTTCCATCCCTTGCTTGTCTAGATTTGTGTGAGTGGCAGATCTGTGCTTCCTGTCAGTCAACCCGTCTGCTCTGAGCTGGCAACCCTGCCAAAGTGGTCAGTTGTGACAGTGATGGTTGGTAGGGGAGAAATTGGGCTCATGTTCAAATAGACCTTTGGCTTCCTTTAGCAGGAAGAAGGAGCTCCCATGTGGGGACTTATGCCATTACCCAGGAAAATAAATGCGGATACTTCTATCACTTGAAGGTAGAATAAGATGCCCTCACTGATGCTGAGAATAAAGTGGGTTTTCATAGTCTGGGGAGTGGGGGTGAGGAAATATAAAAAATAAAAGCATACTAGTTTGGTAGTATGGAGGCCTAGGCTCAAGTACCCATTCTTCTGCTAGAGGGCTGCAAGTTTATACAAGTGATTTTAGAGGAATCTCAGGAAATGTTTGGATTTATTCTCAAAATAAGGACAGGTTTGTTCCATTTGGTATAATGGGAAGAAGTCTAGTTTCAGGTTCCTGCAAGAAAATTTAGTCCAATAGGCAGACTATGTTAGGATATTGCTTTGCCAACCACGAAAGTTACAGTCCAAGATCAACAAGACCCTCTTTGAAAAAATTAAAGTTCAGCCTTTTCCTGCTTTCTAGATTTCTGTTTTACTATTCATTGATTACCCACACTTGGGTATTTTAAAAGTTATTACCCATTCAAGATATCCAAAAGCAACCTCATCCATCTCTTCTACAAACTGCCATGGCAATCACATGTAAATTGTTACCTACTTGCTCCAAACCAAAGAGTTACCTTTCACTTTTTCATCTTTCACCCATTCCTAATCCATCAATGAATCCTACAACCTCAGTTTGTAAATATCACTTTAGTCTATCTCCACTGCCAAAACTCCAGTGCAGCCTGACAAACATCTTCTCTTGCTTGTATTTTTCAATGACCTCCTAAATGGTCTCCCTGACTCTACTTCTGCCCCTTTCAAATCCGTTCTCCAGACTGAAGCCAGAGTGGCCATTTAAAACTACAACTGGGCTATGCACAGTGGCTCACACCTGTAATCTCAGCACTTTGAGGGGCAGAGGAGGGTGGATTATAAGGTCAGGAGATCAAGACCATCCTAGCCAACATGGTAAAACCCCATATCTGTGGAAAAAAAAAATTAGCTAGCTGTTTGTAGTCCCAGCTACTTGGGTGGCTGAGGCAGGAGAATCCCTTGAATCTGGGAGGCAGAGGTTGCAGTGAGCTATCACAGCACTGCACTCCAGCCTGGTGACAGAGCGAGATTCCTTCTTAAACAAAAAACAAAAACAAAAAACTGCAACTTTGTTCATGTTTAAAACCTTCATGTCTTTTCATTATCCTGAAAATAATGTACAGATCTATTAGGATGGCCTATGAGGATCTCTGTAATGAGATCTATGTCCACAGGCATGTTTTCACATTCTGCTCCTTCTGGTGTATTCTAACCATTATCAGTGTATTTTATGCTCTAGAATAAGTCCTGCTTCCTCTCACCTCTCAGCCTCTCTCATGCTATCCCTCCAGCTGAAATACAGTTTTCTATTCTGTTTATCTGACCAACTCCTACACATCTGTTCAGCTTAAATATAATTCCTCTTTGAGGACTTTTATATAGCCCAATGCAGATGAAAGTCTCTTGACAAATCATCCCATAGCAAATTCTACTTCCCTTACATAAAACTCATCGCATCCTACTAGAATTAATTTCTTAATTGACAGTCATCCTTATTGGAATTCCAGCTGTTTCAGGGCAGAAAGCAGGCGTGAAATATTCACCTCTGTATCACTGTTGCCTTGTAAAGTACTTGGCACATGAAAAATGTCCCATAAATGTTTGCAAAATAAGCAAATAAATATCAACTAATAATGCTTTAAATAAAATTATGTTAAATTGCTGTATATGAGGGACTTTATAAATACAGTACAGACCTTGAATGTTAGTTTCTGAGAGTAGGGAGAGTTTTTTACACTAGTGTGTCCCCCTTTACCCTAAGAAAAATGAATTGGTACAGGGGGGCAATCCATTAATAATTCATAAATTGTCATAATTTAAAATAAATAGTTATTTCATATTATGCTATGTCCTTAGGTGTAATACAGTGTTTCTCAGCTTTGCCTACCTAAATATCCCTATCCTCAAGGAAGTGTGTGTATGTACCCTTAGAGCAACTGGAAATGTAAGCCAAAATGGCATGCTGTAAGAAAGAAATATTTTGCAAGTCTTGACTTATAGCTCAAAATCCCTGCAAATTCCCTATTTTATACCACAGCATGTCCACGTTTGTTTTAATATCAAAATAAAGTTTTAAATTACTTGCTACGAGCAGAACTAATAATTGAGAAATATGTGCCACACGTATCATCTGGTTTTGCACTTTCTGGCACATAGCCAATAAGCTTCTTCTACTTTGTGAGTGAATGAAACCCCCGTGGCTAACTCAAAAGCCATGGTGTTGCCAGAGATATGCTGTGAGGCTGGTGATCTGCCAAATATCAAAAACTCATTTGAGGATGCAGTTCTGGGAATTTCATTCCAGAATTCTATATATGGGAGGTCTCCTATACACTAATCCAGGTTTTAACCCAGACAGGAATAATTGTTCACTGCTATCTCACAGCTATTTGAGTCCATTTCTTGCTCCTCCTACAATTACTCTCTCACTGCTATCCACTCTTTTACCCAGGAGCCTCCCTTCTGCCCTTTTTCTATCTGCCAGATGTTAATTGCACACAGGACTCATGCCCTTCCATTTTCTCATGCATAGAATGCAAAGCTTTTGAGGCCTTTTGCATTTATCCTTTATCCTCACACACTCTCACTGTTGAATACCATCTGCAAATTTAATTAGCTGGCAATTTATTCTCTTTGCCTAATCATTGGTGAAGTTGAACAACTTGATGAAAAAGAAAAAGAAGAAACATTCTCACATACTGTGTACAGAATTCAAAACTTCCACCTTTAAATTTTTTTTTTTTTTACCTCTTCAGCTTACTGTAAGAGAAGACTCAAGTGATGGAAGTCCAAGCCAATCAGAAATCAGAGATATAAAAACATGATGAGATACAATGGGAATTTTTTAATTCGTTCTAGAAAAAGAAAAACTAAGGAGCTTATCTAGAACAACACAATTGTTTGTGCCACAAAGCTGTTCAAATTTCGAATATTGTTGCCCTTCTAAATACTAGGTAAGCAATTTTCAAAATGATCTAGCCATTTCTGTGGCATCTGTTTACATTGTATTGTCATTCTTTGGGAGCTGTCCCTGAAGAATCTAGATTTCTACTTTAATTGCATGGCCTCAAAATCACTTTTCTTCCACTGATTTCGGACTTTTTTTTCCTGTCATAATCAGCAAGGCAATTAGTTAACCTGGTCCTCTTTCCAGCTGTGACTCCTGGGAAATTTCTTCTGACCTTAGGGAAATAATCCAGTCCGTGGCATCAGAGAGAAGGTTATCCTTATCTCATTTTCATATATTTCTCCAGATGCTTTGAAACAAGGATGGTCACACAACACACTAGCCAGTGTCGAATCCTTCCTTGATGAATTCTGCTGAGTTTCAGGCTCTTAGAGAAAACAGCATTCATCAAGAAATCCAGTGAATTTTTGCATTTAGTGCCATCTCTCCTATCATCACTTATTTTCACTTTAAAGTGTTATTCTAAAGTAGAGTGGATGTATATGGATTATGCCACTAAACCATACAGTGCTACAAGGCAGTGGAAAGACTGCTGACAGTAACATGGGAACAAGTGGGCTCTTCTATTCATTAACTGTGTGGTTTTTGCTCATGATTCCCGTCTCTGTGCCTTCTTTTCTTACATGAAATAATATCATTTATATATTTTGCCCAACAAAACCTTGAACTAGGTAAGGACAAAGGCTCCAGTTTACTGATTTTTGTATAAAAAGAACCTGCTATAATACCTGTAATCAGATAGTGTTTATCAGTTAGAATTTGTAGCATCATTATGAGGCTGACTTGAGAAAATGCGTAAAATTATTATATGAATGCAGATTATGAGTAATCATCATCACCATTATTATTAATTACTATAGCTGTGGGAATGACCTTAACTGAGATGACTATAGAATATCTAGAAAGTTTCAATTCAGTAAATATTTCTAAAATATAGGCCAACTTTCTTTTATATTAGTTTATTTTGGTTAGTCTAAAATGAATCTTTAGTTCTAGTTAAGTATGTAACAAAAACTCAGTGTTGTGGTTAAAAACATTTATAAGTTTTGTACAGGAGTGCAGATGATTGTTGCTGTGTCCAGAATTGTGGCCCTACATAAATATTTCATCACCCAAAGATAATCAGATGAGTGCCAGTAATGGAAGCAAAAAAATATTTTATACACTCCTTATTCTACCAAGACTCACTGTGTGGTCATCAGAATTCTGAAATGGTCCTTGAGATTTCCCTCCTGTGGTTTGCATACCTTGTATAATTCCCTCCCTCCCCATATGTGGGTAGGACTTTTGATTATGATGAGATGTTTTCATAATTATGTTACCTTATACGGTAAAGGTAAAGGGATTTTTCAGATGCAAGTAATGTCCTTAAAGTTGAGAATAAGTTAATCAATAGAGAAATTAGTCTGAGTGGGCCTTCCTTAATCAGTTTAGCCCTTTAAAAAATGTTCCTTTGTGTTACACACAATCCAATTATACTCTTTTAGTTAGTTCAAAATGGACAATACATTATTGCTGACTGTAGTAATAATTTATTGCAGCAATACTAATTTATCATACATTTTAAACTAACTAAAAGAGTACAATTGGACTGTGTGTAACACAAAGCAAGGATAAATGCTTGAGGTGATGGATTCCCCATTACCCTGATGGGATTATTATACACATCTGTATCAACATATCTCATCTACCTCACAAATGTAATACCTATAATTTATCCCCACATTTTTTAAAAAATGAAAAAAAAGTTGTCTAGAAATCAGAGAGTCAAAGTGGCATAGATGCTTTTTCTGGCCTTGAAGTAGTGAAGCATCACATGTGGAGATAATCACATGACATGTGGAGATAATCACATGTGGAGATATCACATGTGGAGATAATCACAGGTGAGCTGAGGGCCTCAGTCCTACAACCACAAGCAACTGAATTCTGCCAACAACCAGCAAACATTGAAGAGGACCCAGAGCTTCAGATGAGGTCACAGCCCTGACTGCATTTTAGCCTAGTAGACTGTGAGCAGAGGAGCAGCTAACCCATACTCAGACTCCTGGCTGACAGAAGCCGTGGGATAATAAATGTGTGTTGTTTTAAGTTACTAAGTTTCTACAATTTGTTACATAGCAATAGAAAACTCCTACTCATACACTTTGTGTATTAGGGTTCTCTAGACAGACAGGACTAATAGGATAGATGTATATATGAAAGAAAGTTTATTAAGGAGAATTGACTCACACAATCACAAGGTGAAGTCCCACAATAGGCCATCTGCAAGCTGAGGAGCAAGGAAGCCAGTCTGAGTCCCAAAACCTCAAAAGAAGGGAAGCTAACAGTGCAGCCTTCAGTGAGTGGCCAAGGCTTGAGAGACCCTGGCAAACCACTGGTGTAGGCCCAAGAGTCCAAAAGCTGAAAAACTTGGAGTCTGATGTTTGAGGACAGAAAGCATCCAGCATGGGAGAAAGATGGAGGCTAGAAACTTAGCCGGTCTAGTCCTCCCAGGTTCCTGTGCCTGCTCTTATCTTAGCTTCACTGGCAGCTGATTAGATGGTTCCCACCCAGATTGAGGGTGGGTCTGCCTCTCCTAATCCAATGACTCAAATGTTAATTTTCTTTGGCAATACACTCACAGACACATCCAGAATCAATACTTTGCATCCTTCAATCCAATCAAGTTGACACTCAATATTAACCATCAAACTTTGGATAATTGTTACTCTGAATTTTTCACTATTAAAAAGAATCCAGAATACAACCTTTGAAAGAGTTTCTCAATGCCTGAGAATGAGCCCAATGTAGAATTTACTCATTATTTGGATTCTTCAAGATTTTGCTTAAATCCCTTTTGTCCCAGATCAACTTAACATATACTAAATTAAGTTTTTCATTTGCCTCCTGCTTATTCTAATTCCCAGTCAACTTTACTACATATGATTCATCTCTTGGTTAATAGTCTTACCAGCTACCCAGTACTGAAGACTAGAAGCCTCAGAGTCACTCTCTGTTCTTTCCTCTTGATTGATTCTCTAATCAGATCAATTGCCATCTAGTCTGAGAGATTTCCCTTAGCTCTGGCCTCTCATATCCTTCCCTAGTATTCATCTAGACAATTACTATGGGCTTCCCATACAACTATCACTTCCATTTGGTCCATTGTTTCATTGCCATAGAATGGTCTTTATAAAGAGAAAGCCTCTTTCTTTACTCATCTGCTGAAACATGCCTGAGGGCTTCCCACATGGCATGCTGTGTTCTTTACAATCTGGCTCCAGCCTTCTCTCCTTTCTCAACATGTTCCCTATATTTCTTTTACACTTAACTTTCCATGAGTGTTGTGGATTGCATCATTCCCCTTATCCAAAGAAAAAAAGGAAGATATGTTAAAGTTCTAACCCCGATACCTGTGAACGTGACCTTGTTTGGCAGTAGGGTCTTTGTAGATGTAACTAAGTTGAGAGTATTAGCTTGAGCTTTAATCCAATAGGATTGATGTCATTATAAAATTATAAAATTACAGGTCCATGTCTGTAATCTCAGCACTTTGGGAAGCTGAGGCAGGCAGATCACAAGGTCTGGAGTTTGAGACCAACCTGACCAACATGGTGAAGCCCTGTCTCTACTAAAAATACAAAAATTAGGTGAGTGTGGTGGTGTGTACCCTTAATCCTAGCTACTCAGGAGACTGAGGTAGGAGAATCCCTTGGACCCAGGAGGTGGACGTTGCAGTGAGCCAAGATTGTACCACTGCACTCCAGCCTGTATGACAGAGCAAGAGTCCGTCTCAAAAAAAAAAAAAAAAAAAAAAAAAGGAATATTTGGACATAGACATACATACAGAGGAGAAATATTGTTGATCACATCTAGTGTTCAGGTTTAAACCACATCTATATGCTGACCATTCTCATTTGTGTATTAACAGACTTGGCCTTCTTCCTGAAATTAAGCTTTCTATATTTCTCCTTATTCCCCTTATTATTGTTATAATAATAACAATTTTGCTTGCAGAGGAGAATGAGATGTGAAGACAGAGACAAATAGGGAGAAGACAACCAAGTGAAGAAGGAGACAAAGATTGGGGTGACGCTGACACAAACCAATGAACATTTGGGGCGAACAGTAGCTATAAAGGGCAAGGAAAGATCCTTTCCCAGGAGTTTTACAAGGGAGTGAAGCCCCGTCAACATCTTGACTTTAGAATTTTAGTCCCCAGAACTGTGACAATAAATTTCATTTCCTTTAAGACACCAGTTTGTGCTGCGTTGTTATGGCAGTTCTGTGAAATTAATGCAATGGATATGCCCACCCTTTTCACTGATTCATGACTTTGAACAAGCCACTTCTTTTTACATGAAGTGGAAATTTCTCTAAATGTGTTTCAGGACCCAGCACGTAAGCCATACTTTTAGTAAAACCTTCTAGGAGAGCCTCAGACCAAGTTTTATTCTTGTCTCCTGATTCTCTTACAACAAATTACCTGATCTCTGTTCTCAGGCTTCTCATATTGAGTTGTTCAGTTACGATTTTATAGGCAGTGTCCTCTACTGATGGAAAACTTCTCAAGGGCAGGGATCACAGCATATAGTTCTTCAGTGTATACTTGTTGAATTAAAAAAACAAACAAAAATCAAAATAAATAAAGCCTTTGCCAGCCTCATGTATCTGGTAAGAACTAAGTTTGAAAATAAAATATTCTTTAAAAACTATATAAAGTAAGATTTCTATTCTCAATTTATAGATGAGATTCAATGAATGTTGGTCCATATACTACTTTTGCTCCCATGAGATTAACCAGCCTTGGAAGCCAGAGACTGGGTACCAAGTCTCACCCAGATTTCATTATTCCACATGACTTTTGGGAGCTGTGTAATATTTTAATGCTGGTGTGGCTGATCAGCTGATGGAAGTTATAAAGGGAATTAAAAAATAAAAAAAAATTAAAAATGCTTGAGATAAAATATGTGAAAATATTCTCGTGAGTAAGTCCTGCATTTATCACCATTTCTTTGATGTGGTGAATGAATTATGTATAAGCATTATAATGATGTAATATCTCACAGTCCTTGATGGCTTGTGGAATTGAATGGTCTGGCTGGGTGCAGTTTATGGAAGAAAAAGAGGAACAAGAATGAACTCAAAGTCATTTGGTATGCTGTTCAGGATTTCCATCAGCTGCAGTTTCCTTGTATTACTGAAATTGTTTAAATTCAATATATTATAAAAACCATATATTCACTTGGACATTGAAGAAATACCTAATGAGAAATAAATCCATTTTTTAAAACATAGGTATTTATTTTCTTCTTTTTTTTCCTTGACAAGGTTCCAATCTTTCTCTTTCTCTGTCTCTCTTTTCCTCAATGTTTCAACCTTTACAAATCACTCAATCCAATTGAGTACAATTTTCCAACTTGCAGATTGGTGATCAGGGAGCTATAAACTTATGTAAAATACGCCATCAATATGTTGACATAGGAAAATATGATCATCTATTCTGTTGCCCCCCTGAAGATAGATGGAGTTAATGCTTTCTTTTCTTATATAAATGACTTCATGGTCCATGAAGCTGAAGTGGAAGAATGAAAGTGAACATAGCTTGCCCAACATCAGTCTTCTGAGTATAAGCCCAATATGCAGTAGACATTTAAGAAATACTGAATGACTTAAGGTTTTCTTCTTTCACATATCCCCTGGTACATAAAGAAGGGTGTGCTAAAGAAAACTTTACTTTGGGTCGTTATGATCATCAAGACTTAATAATAATAATAATTGTAATGATAAATAATAATTACTACAATAATAAAATAGGAGGCCAAGGTGGGGGGATCACGAGGTCAAGAGATTGAGACCATCCTGGCCAACATCGTGAATCCCCGTCTCTACTAAAAAATACAAAATTAGCTAGGTAGGGTGGCGTGAGCCTGTAGTCCCAGCTACTAGGAAGGCTGAGGCAGGAGAATTGCTTGAACCCAGGAGACGGAGATTGCACTGACCTGAGATTGCACCACTGTACCCCAGCGTGGCGCCTAGCGACAGAGCAAGACTCTGTCTCAAAAAAAAAAAATAATAATAATAATAAAATAATAATAATTGTAACAAAATAATAGCTAACAATTATCAAACACTTATAATTTATGGGTCTTTTTAATGTATAAAACTAATCTTGTAATTCTAAATGTAAGCTGAGAGTAGGCTCTTTTTGTCTAATTTGCTGGACTCTTACATTGAATGCACAGGCACTCTCCCTCCTCCAGGTAAAACAAAAGCATGTATTATTGTCATCTCCCACCACTTCATTGGTGAGAAACAGGAAGACTCTTTGTCCAGACGAGAATAGGGTTAATTCATTCCATTCTTAGTGTGCTGATGCTAATGAAGAAAGCAGATACTTTCCATCTTCTAGAGAGCTCATGATTTGTCAATACATTTTGAGCAAGTTGTGGTCAGTTGGTTAGCAGTGTTATACCCATTCCAGCAGGTACAACAGAAAGAGAGCAGACATGTGTGCTAGTCATATTAGACTAGATCAGGCTACGGAACCAATGACCCCAAAGGTTCAGTGTTTTGAAACAACAAAGTTTATTTTTTTACTCACAGCCTATGAACATCATACATTTGTTTTTGAGACTGGGTCTTGCTCTATTACCCAGGCTGGAGTGCAATGGCATGATCATAGCTTACTGCAGCCTCAATCTCTTGGGCTCAAGTGATCATTCCACCTCAGCCTCCTGAGTAGTTGAAACTGCTGACACACATCATCTCACCTTGCTAATTTTTTAAATTTTTTTTGTAGAGTCAAGATTTTGCCACGTTTCCCAGGTGAATCTCAAACCCCTGGGCTCAAACAATCCACCTGCCTTGGGCTCCCAATGTGCTGGGATTACAGGCGTGAGCCACCACACCAGCAACATTACACATTCGTGGAGGATTTCTGTTTCATATTGAACCATGGCTAATGAAGTTCCCACTACCTAGCACATTGCCAACAGCGGCACAAAGAAGAAAGAGATCATCACACATCAAATTTTAATGCTGCTTTGAATAGATACATGCCACTTCTACTGATAATTCACTTGGCAAAGCAAGACAAAGAGCTATACCTAATTTCAGGACAGAGAAGAGAGGTGGTCCTCTTGGGTGCCTGAAGGAGCACTTCTTCAGAATTGTTGGTGAGTCACACTGATGTCTGCCATCACTGAGACATCATGCTATTAATGCAAGGGGGCAAGTGAGAGCTCTATAGTCATTATCTTGGATTGGTCTGCCACTATTCTGCTGTGCCCACTCTAATAAGGCATTCATTGACACAGCTCCAGCAAAACCACTCTTATGAAAGTCAGCAGCAACTTCTGAACTGCTAAATCCAGTAGCCACTTCCAGTATTCATTTTAGTTGACCTATGAGCATTACATGAAAAGCTCTAGTTCTCCCACCACTTTATGTACATTAATACAGGTGAGCACAGTCTTCTGCTTTTTTTTTTTCATTCCTACCACTATCTGTTTGTTATCAGTCCCTTTTGTGGGTTCTCCCTTATCTTCCTGACCTCTTAATCTCTACAGCAATACCAATGGATTTCTTCTCTTTTCTATCTAAACTAAAACACTTTTTGATCACATCTAGTGTTCAGGTTGTAGATCCCATCTATTTGCTAACCATTCCTTGGCATTCTTCCTGAAATTAAACTTTCTATAATTACCTATATATTTGATATCTGAAATATATGGGGTCTAAACCAAAATTCTTGATTTTTCTATTGCCAACAAATGTTCTTATTTCAATCTTTCAACAAACTTTGTTGTCTTTATCTTCAAAATACACCCAGACTGCGTTATGCCACATACACTGGTAGCTACCTAGCTCAGACCTCCACATTTGCACTGTTGCACCCTAATTGATTTATCTTTTCTATCCTTGATTAACTAACTCCTTTCAGTCTATCCTATCACATCAACCAGAGTTAATGTGCAGAACTATATAGTAGTTTTCCATCTCAGTCTTTATAATTCCAAAGACAATGGCCCTAAAGTCCCACACAGTCTGGCCTTAATTATCTCTCTGACTTTATTTCTTAACTTCTCTTTGCTCACTCAACTCCAATCATAGCAGCTTCTAACTGTTCAGATTCAAGACATAGTCCTGGCTCAGAGCCTTTAAACATTTTGTTTTCTCTTCTTGGAGTGTCCATTTCTGCATATATGCACAGTTCTCTTCTCAACTTTTTGTTCAGATGCTTTGTTCTTAATGTCATCTTGAATGAGCACTCTACTAAAACGTTTAAACCCTCCTTTCTGCCCTCTATAGTCTACATGCTTCTTTCTGTTTTTTTACTTTTTTCTCTGTAATTTATTACCATTCCAGTAATATACAATTTAATTATTAATGTGTTATTGCCAGTCTCCCTACTAGAATTTAAGAGCACTGGTTTTTGTTGACTTGTGGATCTCCAATACTTAGAAAAATGCTTAAAACCAAGTTGACTGTCAATAAACTTTTTTGAATTGGATGAGTGATAAATGAATTAATAAATAAAGAAGTAAATGAGGTTACTTTGATGTGGTTTGGGCTCCTAGCAAGAACGACCTGAATTAAAGGCCTAGTCTGACCATGTACAAATAATTCATCAATCTTCTTAAGTATCTTCACTAAAAACCAATTCCCCTATCATTATTCAAGCATAGCATATGCAGTGAAATTCAAACTACTCTGTGTTAGCAAAATCATATCATATTGTATCTAATGTCTACAGGTTAAATATATTTAGGAAACAGTTTAGTGACAACAGGAAGATCCCTCCTCTCAAGATACTATTTTATTTGAGGATTCAGACTACAGAGAAAACAAAATCTCTTAATGACCACTAACACAATCTAGGTTTTTGCCATGCCCAAATTTTCCTCAAATAACCCCAAATGTAGAATTCTAGAAAACTTTTTGTTAAATTTCTTCTTATGTTTTTCCTAAAAGTCCTCACTACTATTTGCTATCCAGTTAAAGCTTGTTTTCTCTCTTTGAGGGTAAACATTGAGATAAGATGAGCAAAGTTACCAGTTAAGAGGAAGGCAGAAAGCTCTGCATATTCTGTCAAAAACACACACACACACATTAAAAAAAAAAGAAAAGAAAGAACATGTAATACTTACCATATTTCTGTGAAAACACTATTTCTAGAAAATATCAGCTTACTTGATGATAATGTGGCTATTAGAGAATAGAGAGAGACTTGCATTATAAAACTGCTGCCACTGATGGGATAAGTTGGAACTTTTAGGGATCCCACAACTAACATTCAGTTCTTATTTTCCTGAGTATGGTTATCAGTCAGACGACAAAATGTCAGTGTCATTAGCAATAAAGTTGTATTAAAATAGATAACCACATCAGAAACCACAGCTGGGTTTTTCTGAGAGCTTATCCTTTAAAATGTTTACCAGCCCCTGAGCGATTCAAGGTCTTATCCATCACTCAATCTCCTATAAGGTTAGGACACAAATGACTAAAGAGTCTATGCATTGACACTCTGAAAGAGCTGCAGGAAGGTCCGGGGATGATCATGGTGAATTCCTTCTCTTAATCCTGTCAACTGGAGAATTTACTTTTTCCTTGGTAATGAGAAAGAAGTGGCATCAAGAGAAATCAGGAACATTTCCAACTTTTGTTCCCTAAAAAAGAAAATTTTGTCTAATCTATGAGAATGAGACAAAGCTCACAATTTGTTACCTACAGGAGAGATAATAAGATAGGAGAGAAAATTTCACAACTAACAAGTAGTTGTTCAAGTGCAACAGAACACTTTGTGCCTGATGACTTAACATTTAAAAAAGGTATGTATGAATGGTGGGGTTAACTGTAACACTTGGATTTTTAATAAAAAAGAAACGTTAGCAAAGAGATGAAACCACATGAGCAGAGAAGCCAAAGTTGGTTTGATATCCAGAGGCTTTCAGATAGCTTGCAGTGGAGAATTAAGTGTAATTACAAAATATTTTGTCAGTCCGTATCTGTCATTGGTACTCTAAAAAGTATATTTCCTTGTTTATTATAAAGAATAAAAATTAAACCCAGTCAAAGTAGATACTTCCATCTTAATTAATGCAAATTCATGCAAGAGGTAGATTTAGATATTATCCCATTTAACATGCCAGGAGATTGAAGCTGAGATTTGCCGATCTACTGAAGGACTCAGAGTTGTCTAACAGCAGATCTAAGACTCAAATCATCAAACTTGACTCCAATCTTCTAACTACTTTTTTCACCTGTCTTTATTGCTCAAAATTGTCCTATTAATATTTAAATGCATAGGATGATATGTGTGGCAAATGTACAAATGTTCTTTGCAAGCAAAATAATGGAAAAAGGCGTAGAATGCTTTAATTTCATGCATAAAGAGCTGAAAGCAGTCAATGATTTTATTCTGCTGAGTCATTAAAGGCAATAAGTACAGTTGCCCCTCAGTATTCATGAGAGGTTGGTTTTAGTATCCACTCCCCCTGTACCACTTTCCACCCTTAAAGATGCCAGAATTAACTGGATGTTCAAATCCCTTGGAGAAAATGGAATAGTTTGCATATAACTTACACACATCCTTCAGTATGCTTAGAATCATCTCTAGATTATTTATAATGCATAAAATAATGTACATGCTATGTAAATAGTTGTTATACTGATTTTTATTGAAATTACTTTTTGTGGTTTCATTTTTTTTAATGTTTTCAGTTTGTGATTGATTGAATCTATGGATATGCATGGATATGTAAATTCCTTGAGGATGAGGACTGAATTCATACTGCCTAACAGAGCACTACTTGGATGGTAGGTCTCTAATAAGTAGTTTTTAAAGGTATAACTGATAAATCTGCTTTGTATACAGTTGTGGTTTGTGATGGTATAAGATGTGTGACGTTTTGAAAGTTGGTTGCTTTAATATCTTTATTAAAAAATATTCACCTCTTAGAAGAATCTCTCTTTATTCAACTCTAATTTCACCCTATGATGGAGGGCTTAATTAAAACATGTGGACAAGTTTGAAAACCTAGTATTGCTTACTTTTTTTTGCCACTGAAATCCATCATTTATTTATTGCTTCCTATTCAAATGTTGTTCCCATTTTGGAATGAAAGGTGAAAAAAAAAACAAAACACCTGCTGGGTAAGTTTTGCTGTGAATTAGTACATGGGTAAAGGCACTTGGCCTAAAAAAAAAATCAGATGGTATTATTTATGACTGACTCTTAAAGGATTGATGGAGAGATGCAGAGATGGTAAAAAGATTATTCATGTTAGTGGCAGCATCAAGAATCCCGTGATGGTGAGGACCCAGTGGCAAATAGTTATATCCAGAGTCCCGCCACTGCTGCACCATGAGTTATCAGTGTGTACAGACAAGCAGCTTCCTAGCCTCTTTTGGTTCCTGCATATTTTCAGAGCCTGATTGATTAGTCTACTGTTGATTTTGTAAGTTACCTAATATCTTCCCAATAAATTGTGTTTCTCACCAGAGTGTCTATTCTCTTTCTGTTGCTTGCAACCAAAACCATGACTGATACCCAGAGTGGTCCCAAAGAGTGGGATATAGTCAGTGGTTCCCAAGAAGAAAAAAGGTGAGAAATAGAAAGATAATCGCTACTAGCAAGAAACATAGCATGTGATCTCAACTTTGAGTTCTCACCATGAACTTGGGTTTTTCTCTACGTCAGTTAGGTTTTACTTCTTAAAGTAGAGGATGTTTCAAAAAGCCTTTTGGAAAGAGGTATCAATGGTTTTATAACTCTGGAGATACAATGGAAATTCCTGACAACTTGCTAGCAATTGTCCTTCCTTTGGCATGTACAGTTTCAGGGAATTACTCAAGTGGGAAATGGTGACACTGTCTGACTGCCTTGGCCTCCCAAGGGCATTTGTTCAGTGGATCATGGCAACAATGAGGAAAATGAAATTTCGTAAGAAAGAGAAACATGGGACCTATTTTCAAATACTGGTTCAGAACCTGGGCTGTATAATATACTTGATTTTTCGTGAAATCTATTTTTTTTCACTGTCAAGGTAAATTGCAAGGCTGGAAAAAACTTCAGATATATGAAATCCAAATTCCTCCGGAGAATTTTGCAAACCATACAAGCTAATTATAAACTTTGATTTTGTATTTTTTACAATACTATAGGATCTAATCAATGAAGAAGAGTAATGTTTCTGTTGTTCATTAACTACAGTTAAAGAATGATGATAATAATAGTAGAAATGTTTCTGAGTGTTGCTATGTCAAGCATTGTGCTAGCATTTTACATCTTTGAGCACATTGCTAAGATTAGTGCTTTTTGTTCCATTTCTTAAATAAGGAATTCTCCCCTCCCTCACCAAAAATGCCTCTCTTTCTTGGAGTGGTGTTTAAATCCTATGCTTATTTTACAGAATAGCCCAAATGTCACTGATTCATCTTCATTGATTTGAGCAATATTTGTTAAGCACTTTTTATATATCAGGCACTGTGCAAGACACACAGTATACTTGTGGGTGAAGAAAAAGTTATTTATTTCTAACCATATGAAAACTTTAATCTAATAAAAAAAACCAATAAAGTAAACAAGCAAATAAATATGTGCTTAAAATGACAATATGTAATATGAAGGGAATAAACTGGATCCAGCAGTCAAAGTCAGTGGCTGAGGAATGAGCCTTTATTCTTTCATTATATCTGCTAAGGACCATTGTGCAAATTCAAAAAAGCCATCTCTTGCTTAAATTCCCTTATTTAAAACTGCCATCAAATCATATAAATACACAAACTACAGATGATTAGTAATGTGAACAACACCCCCCTTGGATTTTCAGTATATAATCAACAAAACTACACAGAGTCTTGAGAAGATAACAAATAAAGCAAGTGGTCAAGGATGAGAATGTGTCAAATATTCAAAGACAGCAGAAGGAGAATGCTCTAGATGGAGGAATTAGTAGGTATTGTGAAAGGAAAACAAATCTTGGGTACCCCAAATCACTAACCTAAAGGGAAAAGTCAAGCTGGGAACAGAGGCAAACCTGTCTTCCATTCTATTCCAAGTCACCCCTCTGCTCACTGAGATAAATGCATATCTGATTTCCTCCTTTGGAGAGGCTAATCAGAAACTCAAAGGAAGGCAATCATTTGTCTCTGATCTACCTATGACCTGCAAGTCCCCTCCTGGTTTGGAGTCGTCTCACCTTTGCTTTGAGTTGTCCCGCCTTTCCAAACTGAACCAATGTTCATCTTGCATACGTTGATTGATGTCGCATGTCTCCATAAAATGTATAAAACCAAACTGCTTGGACCACCTTGGATACATGCCATCAGGACCTCCTGAAGCAGTGTCAAGGGTGAGCATCCTCAACCTTGGAAAAATAAACTTTCTAAATTCACTTCAACCTTACTCAGATTTCCGGGGTTCACAGTTTTAAGACTTTGAGATAGGGAAGAGCCCATGGGCTTGAGAGACTGAAAACAGATCAGTGTTACTAAGGCATTACACATCGAAAGAAACGATACCAAGGAACTAGGCAAGAGCTAAATAAAGAACTGAGGCTTCATTTGAATTATTATCAGGCTTCACTAAGAGATTTTAAGCCAAGAAGTAACGTGATCAGACTTGGGTTTTCACTTGATAAACAAATGGGAACAATATGGAAAGTGAAATACAAGCAAGGGCCAATCTGCAGTAGTCGAGTCAGGAGATAACAATGGTCTGCGTTAAACAGTGGCTTAACATGATTGCTTCTTATTGTGTCTCTGCTATCCAGCTGGTTGTTTTCAGTTAGGAGGAACTATATTTTTACACACTGGATCTATATCAGTTTGGGCACATAGCAAGTGTGAAATAAACCTGAGAAAAAGGCAGGAAGAAATTCATCTTACGTTTTGCCTCCTCAATGTCACAGGTTGAGCCTCCCGAAGCAGGGACTGAGATTGGGTTTGATATTAGAAATAAGTTACCACCTATGGAAAGGAGAAAGGAAAACAGACTTGGACAGAGGAAGAAGTTGAGCCACCATGCAGGCCCCCAAAATACCCCAATTCACCTCTTGAGGAACACTTTAGCTGATACTACCTGAAAGAATAGAAATCACAAAGGCACAGAGGCGTGGAGGCACAACTCCTATTTGAGAAAGATACCTGCCTTTGGACCTTATAAAAGGTACTCATATCTCTCAGTGCTTAGAGAAGGGCATGGACTGCTGATGAAGATCTAAATCATACTGAAAGTATGAGAACACTGAACAGAAGTTGGAAGGGGAAAAGATATTCTTTTATCAGAAGTGTCATTGCATGAATGCCCTTCTCTGCTCCTCCTTTCCCCCAAGCAAATGAGACTTGAAACAGATGGGCTTGAATCACCTTCCAAATTCTGAAATTCTGTGATTCTAAGTAAGAAAACCCAGTTTAGGAAACCCATTACAACGATGGCTGTCCTTTTCCATTAGTCCAAATGCATCTAGAGTCATCAAAATGGATTTTGACTCTCAGGGACCAAATGTCTTCATTTAGATGAGACCGGAAAGGCAGTCTTGCAAATTACACCATTTCTCCCACCTCCATTATGCTCCGAGCATTCTGCCAGTGCTGTTACAACCCAACAGCATGCAGCCAATTGGAGCAGAAAAGACAATAACCTTAATGGGAAGGAATTGGGAGCTGGGAGACGCCACAGATTGTATTAGGAGAAATGAAATAATATTTAATTTCCCTGGTCATAAATAATCTGTCTGCCAGCATTATGAGCATATCTGAGTTGACAGGGAAAATATTCACCAACATGAGAAAAGAAGATCATTATTTTTTCATTATTAGTGGGTAATGGAGGTGGGGGGGCATGTCAAATGTGCTTTTTTTTCCTTTTCTTCTGACAGATGGAATTGCAGTAGCATAGGAGCTCAGAATAGCTGGTAATCCTCACAATTTGTCAACAAAAGGAAACAACAGTTATTGTGGCAATTCTTTATTCATATTGGTATGGCTCTTATGTAGCTGTTTTGTTTTGTTTTGAGATGGAGTCTTGCTCTGTCACCCAGGCTGGAGTTCAGTGGAGCAAGCTCAGCTCAATGCAACCTCTGCCTCCTGGTTTCAAGCGATTCTCATGCCTCAGCCTCCCTAGTAGCTCCTGAGTAGCTGGGACTAAAGGCATGCACCACCATGCCCAGTTAATTGTTGTATTTTCAGTATAGATGGGGTTTCAATATGTTGGCCAGGCTGATCTTGAACTCCTGACCTCAGGTGATCCACCAGCCTCCACCTTCCAAAGTCCTGGGATTACAGATGTGAGCCCCCACACCCTGCCCTTAGGTAGGTTTAAAAGTGCTTTTCAGTTTGTTTCCTCAAATGTACCTCACTATGTGAAAAGATAATCTTTTTAGAGATAAGGACCCTGAGGTTCAATAATTGGCAAGATGACTATAAAAGCTTTGGCTAGACTAGGGACCCACAGACTTCATATTTTCCTCTACTGCTTTCAAATTTTGGCTATGAAAGTGAACAACCTATACTATTCTTGTTAACTTACGTGTTTTTATTTAAATTGACTTGCTTTTAACTTAAATTCTAAATAGTACTACCATAAATGAAAGTTTTAATCCACTTGCCTAAAAGAGAAGTAAAGTTGATTGTCATTATTAATGGTAGTTATGTTCTATAGAGTGTCTGCAAACACAGAGTCAGTGAATACTGAATTGTTACACCCAAGGAAAATACAGGGTTAGATTCCTTCCAGCCTGTAGCCACAAGTTGTCATCAATCAATCAATACAAACACATGTTTTATTTATATGTCTGTTTAAAGATGCCTCATTTAATATTTAACATTCAACTCACAGCCAACAGCACTACAACTCATGCCTGAACAAAGCTTATCTAACATATGTTTTTTCTCTATAAGACACATTGCAGCATTCTAGTGCTTTGGAACGCTAGACAGCCCTTCAGTACTGTGTTTAGAAACCATTTTCAACAACAAAATCAGTAACAATAAAACCCACCAAAATTCAAAAATGTAACACTAAATAGACCGTGAAAAGGACATGTGTTTACAGTATGGGATCTGAAACAAGAAGGCAGAATGTTACTTTACTCGACATAAGCTGAGAGCAAGCACGTAGAATAACTCAAACTTTTTCACTACTTTGAACATGTCGGAATGATTGCAGAAACTTTGTGAGAATTGATTTTGCGATTGCAAGTAGATTTTAGCAAGTAGGTGAATTCACAAATACGGAATCTATAGATAATGAGGATCAACTGTAGCTTTAAATTTGATTGCATCCTAGTCAGATATTTTCGGTGGCCCAAGGCTCTTGAGATGAGACCTGTTTCTTCTTTGTTAAAAAAAAAAAATCCCACCCATTTGGAAGTTTCAGACAGGAGGATCTCTGGAGTCCAGGAGTTGGAGACCAGCTTGGTCAACAGAGTGATTCCTACAAAAAATAAAAAATAAAAATAAAAAATCAGCCAGGTTTGGTGGCATGCACACCCTGAGTAGTCTCAGCTACTCAGCAAGTTGAAGAGGGAAGATCGTTTAAGCTTGGGAGGTCAGAGCTGGAGTGAGCCAGGATAGTGCCACTGCATTCCAGCCTGAATGATGCAGTGAGAACTTGTCTCAAATTTTTTTTAAAAAAGAAAGGGGTGTTAAATTAGATGTTAAAAACTTATTTTAGCCCTAAATTGGAAGCTTTTTTCCTTGACTTAAAGAATTTGAGGAAAATTGAAATAAAAATTCTTCCATCATGTGATTTACTTTTCCTTAGTGCTGGAATTGTGTATCATCTACAATTTTTTAGTGCCCTTTTCAATTTTGAGAATGCTTTCAATCATCACAAATATTACATTCAAACATTTGAGAACTACCATGTTTTGGGGAGCAATGTGCTAGAAATATGAAAGTCACCTAGATTTCTGGGTGCTTAGGTTTCAAGACATTGTGGTAGGAAAACATTGTCCTGGTGACTTGTCTATGAGGATGAGGTTAACTCTTTGGCAGTGACAACTCATTGGACTATTGAGCTTGCTTTGCGTGCTGTTGTAGTTTTGGAGAGAAACTCTTTACTTATGAAATGTGTAGAAGATTGAAGGAAATCATGCGAGTTTGAATAGTTGACCCTGTCTTCCCTATGTGTCTAAGGATTCTTTTGACACTTAAAAAAAAAGCCAGAGAAAAAGATTGCTCCCTTTTCAAAGCGCTTCAGAAATAAATTCATTCCCTCATTTCCTTTTGAAGAGCTGAAGAGCCAAATCTGAACTCAGCAGAAGAAAGTCATCTTTTGCTACCAATTTATTTTCTTGTTGTTGGGAAGGCATTTTCTCTGGGCTTGGGTCTCATTTTTTGTTTTGTTTTGTTTTTCATTTTTATGTCAGAGTCCAGGCACAGGTTCTCCTTTCTTTGAGATAGACTTGTCTGAAACTGCTTTGTATTAGCAACTCACGAAACACACACAGAAAACCATTATTACATTTGTTTGTAGAGTATGAGTGAATCAGAAAATGAGATTTGAAGTGCTAGTCATCATAAACAGAGCCATGCACACTCACTGACTTCCCATGATGACCATTGCTGGTGTAGGAAAAATAAAATTAACTAAGGTTTTTAAAACAATGAATTCTTGGTTGTGATTTCCCAAGGCTCTAAGCAAATCATTTAGCTTTTTATCTGTGGACTTGGCCAGTTCAAGTTTATTTATTTATTTTTATTGTTTCATTTATGTTATTTTAGTATGTTTCTCTGAGAGTTTTTTTTATGAAAAGGTTTTAAGAGAGGTGAACACAGCAAGTGCACACATAGTGAGATGTGACTATCATAGAACGCATGGTGAGTGATTAAAAAATATATGCCACTTTCATCCTTCACCTAGTAACTGAAGGGTATAACCCACCTTCTTCTCGGATAACTCCTCAAACTCTCCCTCATCCTCAGTCTGATGTCTTGGTACTGTTAATACTCAGATACAAGGTTGTTCATGTTGCTCTCAGCCTCAGTGAACTCCATGTCATCCATGCCCTTGCCCGAGTACCAGTGTATGAAGGCCTTGCACCTGAACTTGGCTGTGAACTGCTCTGAGATGCACCTGAACAGCTCCTGGATGGCCATGTTTTTACTGGTGAAGATAACAGACATTTTTAGTTTAAGGGGTGGGATGTCACAGACAGCTCTTTTCACATGGTGGGGAATCCAATGAGCAAAGTAACTGTTGTACTTGTTTTGGATGTTATGCATTTGCTCATCCACCTCACTCATGGACATGCAGCCACTAAAAAATGGTAGCTGCCATCAGGTAGCAGCCATGGCAGGGGTCACAGGCAGCCAACATGTTCTCAGCATCAAACATTTTTTGGGTGAGCTCAGTCAAGTGAGCTCATTGTGAAGATATCCAGGTTTGCTACAGTGTTGTGGTCCTGCCAATTATTGCATGTGACCAAGAGAAATGATGTGCTCAATCTTTTTGCTTCTCATTTTTGTATCATAAAACAAGAGTAATAATATCCACTTAAGAGAACTGTTGAGAGTATTAAATGAGGTTTCTTAGGTATAGAGAGAGCACAGGGCAACTAGGAAATTGAGTCCATAGAAAATTTCTTTTAATCTAAGCCTCAGATTTCTCATTAATAAGAGAAATTTTACCATGTAGAGGGAAGTGGTATAACAGAATGGTAAGGAAGAAGCCATGGAAGACAGACAGGCCTGAATTCCAATTCCTCTTTTGCTATCTACTGGCCTTGTGAAATTGAGGAAACAAGGTAACTACTGTGTATCTCAAAAGCCCCCTTTGTAAAATGATTGTAAAATAGGCTTTCTGAGAAGTCGTTATGAGGCTTAAAGTGTGTAAAGCACTTAGTGCCTGAAACTATTATAAGGGATAAATAAATTCGAAGTTTTGTTTTATTTATTTATTTTGTTTTGTTTCTCTGAGAAATGTTGATAGCAATCTATCTTAATCATCTACATAAATACTGCATGTATTATGAACTCTAAGGAGCGCTGGCTGTTACAACATGCTAGAACTTGATTATCATACAGCTATAAACCCTTAGAGTTGGAAACGACCTTTGAGTTTATGTATTCCACCTTCTATTATGCATGGATGGCCACAAAGATATCCCAAATAAACATTAACCTCGCCCCCGTTTCGATGCCTCCAATCAGTAGTGAAACAGTCATCCAATTGTCTTATAGCTTCACTTGTTAAGAAGTACATAATTGAGACGATTTCATCTTCATATTACTTCCAGATGTAAGTCCTGGTTCTGCTACTAGAGACAGAACACCTGTGACACTCTTTATGGATTTAAAAACCTTTGCCTTCTTTTGTGGCTGCTATGAGTCAAGGGCTAGTTTTTTTTGCCAGAATCCCATAGACTTTAACCCAGGCATGCCCATTCTCTGTGATGTTAGAAATATTAATATCATTCATTAAACCTCAGTTTCATCAGTTTTACTACAGGGTAACACACATATACACACTTACATACATACACACAGAGACACATTGATTCCCTCGGATACAGTGTGATAATTAAATGAAATCATACATTCAAAGTTTCTAAGACACTACTTAGCACAAAACAAGCATTCACTCATAGCCCTGTCTTAGCTATTTACTGTTGTGATAAAATGAAGCAAATATTTTCTTCTGGTCTTTTGTCCTCCTAAGAGCATATTTCTCTGATTTCGAGTTTTCTCATTTACTGCCTCAGTTTCTCTCTCCTGAATATATCCTCTAAAAGTATAATTAGGAATTAGTCTTTATATTTCAAAGTGATGAGTGCAGAACAAAATAGAACAGACATCTCCCTCCTCAAGCAATCTAATATCACCATATTTTCATCAGAGTTTCATCATGTCACAGATCAATATTGAGTTTACAGTCAACTAATTAGCCAGGGCTTCTCTCTTTTTCTTTAACTTTCATTGCCAATGACATTTCACCACTTCAACAGGGTGTAGAAACAAAGACCAAGAGAGATTGCTTTACTTGTCTAAGGTTATGCAAAGGTTTGGCTAAGGTTTCAGGCCCAGAAAGCAGGTCTTCTGACTCTCAGGACACTGTTTTATAAAACAACTGTGCTGTTCCTCATACTGCTCTTCCACAGAAATTGTCTGATAGCATTAAATTCTTCTGCTTCTACCTCACCTCTGGAACTAAGAGTCATTCTTGGTGTGAGAAGAGGGTTATATTTGAGGAGTATGAATGTGGGCCAGGCTGTCAGGTAGTAGCTCATTGCTTCCTGAGATAGGTAGCTTTCACAAGGGTGATTCCAATGACCCCAGTGTTTCTGCTTTCTCATTAGTGACCCTTACTGACTCTGGAGACCCTAGACCTGGGCAGATCACAAGTGCTTTTACCTTAGAAACCCCAAGGGGTGGAGGCACCAGAGAGGGAGACTTCTAGTCATGTCTCTTTCCTCCCAGATACTTTTCACAAGACACCCCATCCAAGACCTCTGAATGCCTCCACAGCCTCTGCTTTCTCCACCATAAGCAGGCCTTCTCCTAGCAAAGCATCATTGGCTTCCCCTCCAGATTGCCTAACAGCTGCTCCTGATAAGTACTCAAGTGGCTGAGCTTCTGCAGGAAATGAAGCGCAGCCAGCGGCTGGCTGTGGCTACTGGAGAAAGAGGCACTCAAAAATCCTTCGGTGGAAACTCGGAGAGTTTTGAAGTTCAGCTGTGGGGTGGGAAAATGAGACACAAAGAACACAGATCAGATACAAGGAGCATAATACCACGGTAATTTGAAAATATTCTGATGATCATATTTTTTAAAAGTACAGATTTGTGGATTATATTTCTAGTTACTAATCCATGTATAGCTGAGTCATTGAGTGCAAATGCACAGTTAATCAGTTTCCCCAGTTTGTAGCATACTCTCATAGAATTGGTTCATGCAAGACTGCTCTCTAGTTTTATTACATTAGGTTATTTGCTTTTGTTTTATTCTTCTTTCTACATGCCTTCTCTCTACTTCCATTCTTCATGCATGACACCACACCCTGCTCCAGGCATCCACTCTAGTGTACTTGATATATGTGTTTGACATAAAAAATATTTAGGTTCTTTTTATTTCTAACATGGAATGAAATTGAAAGTTGTCACACATATCCTTACAACACACACACACACACAAACACACACATACAAACACTGAAAAGCAACATTGTTCTTGGACCCATTGAAGAACTGGGGTTGCAGAGCAAACCTCATTCAACAGGTTGTAGAAACAAAGACTGGGAGAGATTGCTTTACTTGTCTAAGGTTATACCAAGGTTTGGCCAAGGTTTCAGGTCCAGAAGGCCTGACTCTTCCAACTCTCAGGACACTGTGTTTTAACTTAACTTGAAAATGTAGGCAAATACAGAGAATATTCATACTTGAAGCAGAAGCTACTAGAAACCTTTAAATAGTAATTTTGAGAAAGTTTTGAAGGTAGAATGTGGACTCGTATAAAAGTAAAAATTTTCTAGGGCTGCAGCCTTAGTATATTTCTCACACATTCCTAAGTTTTACCTCTAGGAACCCCACCAGGTTCTCATGGTAAGGACAGAGAAAGATGCACTGGTGACTGTTGCAAGAAATGGGGAATAGTAATGATAGAAGAATGATTCTTCAAAACACATGAATAGGGCTCCATCAAATGACACTGGATAATACTGACAGGGAAGCAGGACGCAGACTCTTTAAAGAGGAGTAATTCAAGAAGTCTAAAGTCAACAAGAGAGACAAAAGAAAGATAATAGAAGAATTTGAAGCTTTTGTCACATAAAGCTACACCAAGCATTAAACACAGTCTAATTCATAGCAAGAGTAGCATAAAACTTAACACTAAACCAGATTTATCTCAGTTGAATCTATTTTGTATAAATAATATATTGTGTATCACTGTTACACAATATATTATGGCTAACTTCCAACACAAAATTACAAGACCTCTTATAAACCAAAAAACAAAAATCCATTGCCAGCATTATGTTTAACGGGGAAAAGCTAGAAGCACTCGCCTTGAAAACTGACGCAAGACAAAGAGACCCTTTCTCACCACTCCTATTCACCATAGTAATGGAAGTCCTGCACGGAGCCATCAGGCAAGAGAAAGAATTAAGGATTACCCAAATAGGAAGAGAAGAAGTCAAACTATCCTTGTTGGCAGACTACATGATTATATATCTAGAAAACCTCATAGTTTCAGGCCAAATGCTCCTTTATCTGTTAAACAACTTCAGCAAAATTTCAGCATACAAAATCAATGTACAGAAATCACTAGCATTCCTATACAGCAGCAACAGCCAAGCCAAGAGCCAAAGCAGGAATACAATCCCATTCATAATTGCCACACACACAGAAATAAAATACCTAGGAATACAGCTAACTGAGGTAGGTAAAAGATCTCTACAAAAAGAATTACAAAACACTGCTGAAAGTAATCAGAGATAACACAAACAAATGGAAAAACATCCCATGCTGACGGATAGAAATAATATTATTAAAATGGCCATATTTCCCAAAGCAATTTATATATTTAATGCTTTTCTTACCAAACTACCAATGACAGCCTTCACAGAACTAGAAAAAGCTATTTTGCAATTCACATGGAACAAAAATAACCCCTAAATAGCCAAAGAAGTCTTAAGCAAAAAGAACAAAGCTGGAGGCATCACGTTACCCAACTTCAAGCTATGCTACTGGGCTACCACAATCAGAACAGCATGGTACTGGTACAAAAACAGACACGTAGACCAATGGAACAGAATAGAGAGCCCAGAAAGAGTGCTGCACATCTGCAACCACCTGATATTTGACAAAGCTGACGAAAACAAGCAATGGGGAAAGGAATCCCTATTCAATAAAATGGGCTGGGATAACCGACTAGCCACATGCAGATGATTGAAACTGAACCCCTTCCTTACACCATATATAAAAATCAACTCAAGATGGATTAAAGACTCAAATGTAAAACCGAAAACTATAAAAATCCTAGAAGACAATCCAAGCAATGCCATCCTGGCCATAGGAATGGGTGAAGATTTCATGATAAAGACACCAAAAACAATTACAGCAAAGGCAAAAATTACAAATGGAATCAAATTAAACTTAAGAGCTTCTGCACAGCAAAAGAAACTATTGACAGAGTAAAGAGACAACTTATAGAATGAAAGGAGGTATCTGAAAACTATGCATCTGACAAAAGTCTAATATTCAGCGTCTATAAGGAACTTAAATTTGCAAAAAAAAAAAAAAGCTGTTTTTTTTTTTAAATGAAAATAAACGAAGTTTGTTTTTAAGCTTTCGCAATTGTGTCTATTGTTGTAAATGATGTATTTTTGTTATTGTCTACATCATAATCAGGTTTATTCTGACTGATATAGCAATGTACTCAAGAATGGAATCCTTGGTGAAAGAACATAAGTTTAAAATTTCGATAAGTATTATGAAACATCTGCCCCATGTTACATTCCCCAACAGTGGTACATAAAGGTTTTTGACTCTCTAAATTCCTACCACCATTTATCACTGCATCATTTTATGACTTTTGAATATATGTATAAAGAAGAATCTCATTATTGTTTTATATCATTTTTCAAGTTCATAACTATGTTAAGCATATTTTATATACTTTAGCCATTTGAGTTTTAGTTTCTCAAAAATAATGATGTTATTTGCCCATTTATCAAGTGAGCTTACCTTTTTATAACTTACTGATTTTTAAGTATAATATTAATATTTATAAGTTGTATATTTTAGACTTAAAAATAAATTATTCTATTAATTTTATTATGCTTCCCATTTTTATTGAGACATGATGAATAAACATTGTATATTCTTAAGGTGTACAGTATGATGTTTTGATATATGTATACATTGTGAAATGATTACAATTACTACATTTATCACCTCATATAATTATCGTTTGTGTGTGTGTGTGTGTGTGTGTGTGTGTGTGTGTGTGGTGAGAACACTTGAGATCTATTCTCAGCAAATTTCAAGGACATAAAACATTATTGTTAACTACAGTTAACATGTTGTATATTAGATCCTCAGAACTTATTTACCTTCCTAGTGTAATATTATAACTTTTGACCAAAATTCCTCATTTCCCCACCCCCTTCACCTGTAGCAATCACCTTTCCATTCTCTATCTTTTTTTCATGAGTTTGAATTTTTTTAGTTCCACATAAGTGAGATTATACAATATTTCTATTCTGTGTTTGGCTTATTTTACTCAGTGTAATGTACTATAGGTTCATTCACATTGTCACACATGCAGGAGTTCCTTGTTTTTATTATGGCTGTAATATAAATATATATATATGAGAGAGAGTCAGTCATATTTTCTTCATTCATCCATTGACAGACACTTAGGCCATTTCTATGTCTTGGGTACTGTAAATAAGGCTGCAATGAACACAGGAGTGAAGATATGTTTTGAGATACCAGTACTTTGAATATCTAATCAGAAGTGGAAATGGTTGATTATATAGTAGTTATATTTTCAGTTTTGTGAGGGACCTCCAGGCTGTCTTTCATAATGGTTTGACTAATTTAAAATTCTACCAACAGTGTGTAAAGTTTCCCTTTTCTCCACTTCCTTTCTAACACTTTTAGTATATGACTTTAAAAAATCCCCTTTCTAACATGTGCAAGGTGATATCTTATTGTTTTGATTTCTAATTCTCCAATGATTAGTGAAGCTGAACATTTTTGTGTATTCTTATTGGCCATTCGTATGTGTTTAAAAAAAAACATACTGGCTGCTTGCATCCTTTGCCCATTTTATTAATATAATTGGGTTGCTTGATTTGTTACTGTTGAGTTGTATGAATTCCTTATATATTTTATATATTAGCCCTCTACTAGATAGAAAATTGTCAAATATTTTCTTCTATTCCAGAAGTTGCCTTTTCATTTTACTATTTCCTTTGCTGTACAGAAACTTGTAAATGTGATGTAGTCCCATCTGTATATTTTTGCTTCAATTGCCTTTACTTTCAAAGTCATATTCATACAATTGACAAGATTAATGCCAAGATCCCTGTTTTCTTCTAAGATTTTTAGACTTTAGGTCTTATATTTAAGTATTTAATTCATTTTGAGTTTATTTTTTGTGTTTTGGTATAAAAGCAAGATCCAATTTGTTCTTCTGTATGTGAACATTTAGTTTTCTCAACATCACTTATTGAAGAGACTATGTTTCCCCATTGTGTATTTTTGGCATCTTTTCAAAGATTAGTTGACTTTATAAGTTTAAGTTTATTTCCAGGCTCTCTGTTCTGTTCCATTGGACCATGTGTCTGCTTTTATGCTAGCACTACACTACTTTGATTACTATAACTTAATATACTTTGAAATTAGGAAATGTGATGCTTCCAGCTTTGTTCATCTTTGTAAAGATTGCTTTAGCTCTTGGGATTTGTTTTGGGAACATATAAATTTAGGATTTATTTTCTACTTACATAAAAAAATCATTGAAATTTTGATAGAAATTGCATTGAATCTGCAGATTCTTTTGGGTATTGTGGACATTTTAACAATATTAATCCTTTCCATCCATAAACATAGTCCATAATCTTTCCATTTATTTGTGTCTTCTTCAAGTTGTTTCATCAATACTTCATAACTTTTGGTCTACAGATCTCTCACCTCCTAAATTTATTTTTAAGTATTTTATTCTTTTTATGCTACTATAAATGTAACTGTCTTAATTTAGTTTCAGACACATCATTCCTAGCATATAGAAGCACAACTGATTTTTTATGTTTATTTAGTATCTTACAACTTTACTGTATTCATTAGTTCTAACAGTTTTTTTCATGTGTATTTATGGTTTTCTTAATAAAAGATTATGTCACGGCCAGGTGCAGGGGCTCATGCCTATAATTTCAGCATTTTGGGTGGCCAAGGTGGAAGGATCACTTGAGGCCAAGAGTTTGAGACCAGCCTGGTCACGATAGCAAGACCTTGTTTCTACAAAAAAAGGTACAAAATTTAGCTAGGCATGGTGGCACATGCCTGTAGTCTCACCTACTCAGGAGACTGAGGTGGGAGGATTTCTTGAGCCCAGGAGTTCAAGGTTGCCATGAGCCAAGATTGTACCACTACATTCCAGCCAGGGCAACAGAGCAAGATCCCAAGAATCATGTCATCTGCAGAGACTATTTTGTTCTTTTCCTCTCTTGTTTGGGAAACTCTTATTGCTTTTACTTGCCTAAAAGCTGTGACTAGAACTTCCAGTATTATGCTGAATAGAAATTGTTAGAGTAGGCATCATTGTCTTGTTCCTGATTTTACATAAAAAGATTTCAGTTTTTTAATCACTGAATATAATGTTACCTGTGAACTTGTCATATATGGCCATTATTTTGTTGAGGATAATTACTTCTATAACTAATTTATTGAGAGTTTTTATTATAAACTGATGTTGAATTTTATGTAATGCTTTTTCTCCATTGATTGAAATGATCATATGACCTTTTTTTCTTTTATTCTGTTAGTATGGTATATCATACTTACTGATTTGTGTAGGCTGACTATCCATGCATCCCAGAGATAAATTCTACTTGGTTATGGTGAATAATCCTTTTAATGTGCAGTTGTATTTGATTTGCTATTATTTTATTACAAATTTTCACATCTATGTTCAGCTTGTAGTTTTCATGTAGTATTCTTGTCTGACTTTGATATCAGAGTAATGCTGGCCTCATAAAATTAGTTTGGAAATGACTCCTCCTTTTGTTTTTGATTTTAAGAAAGTATAGGATCCCCTAGTTCCTACATGTTTTTCACTATACTGTGTCAGAAATACAGCCTTAAGCCAGCTGCATATTTTCCCTTATGGATTCAACCAAAGCTGGGGCCTTGAAAATTCCAGGACACTGATAATCTTGTTTAGGTTTTTACTTTAAACACTGAAAGATCAACCATGTTGTTAAACACACAGAAGTTAGCCCTGCCTCCCCAGCCAAATTCCATAAACCCTCAAATAAACTTCATAATTGGTTTTCCTTGTTGAAGACATACTTAAGAGAGAGCATTCTCTATCTCACGATCCATCAAAAAGACATGTTGTAGCCCCTTTTTACATAAGTTCCTTTAATAAGTACTCTGAGCTGATCCCTCTGGCATTTAGTGATTCTTTCTTTGCGATCCCAGCAAACTCCAACATGGGATGGTTTGGGACAGTTCTTTGTGCGGACTTCTTCACCACCACTTCTGGGGCAACTCCTGTACAGGTTCAGCTGGACAGAAGGATTGGTAGTAATTATTTTTTAAATATTTAGTATAAATTCACCCATGAAGTCATGTGGTTCTGGGCTTTTATTTGTAGACAAAGTTTTTGATTACTAGTTTAATCTTCTTTACTATTACTGGTCTCCATACTTTCTGTTAATTCATGAATGCCTTGTAGGTTGGAAGTTTTTAGAAATTTTTCCTTTTCTTCAAAGTTATCCAATTTGTTAGCATATACTTTTTTATTGTAATTCCTTATAATCTTTTGTATTTCTGTGTTATCAGTGGCAAGGCCTCTAATTTCCGATTTTATTTACTTAAGTCTTCTTTTATTCTAAGCCTATTAAAGGGTTGTCAATTTTATTTATCTTTTCAAAAAACAAATCAATTTTATTAATCCTTTTTATTGTTGTCCTGGTCTCTATTTGTATTCAGCCACACTATATCTTTTGTTTGGAAAGACACGTCCAGCCGGGCACGGTGGTTCCCCTGTAATCCCAGTACTTTGGGAGGTCGAGGCAGGTGGATCACTTGAGGTCAGAAGTTTGAGACCAGCCTGGCCAATTTGGTGAAAATAAGCCAGGCATGGTAGCAGGTGCCTTTAATCCCAGCTTCTCAGGAAGGCAGGAGAATCGCTTTAGCCTGGGAGGTGCAGGAGGTTGCAGTAAGCCAAAATGGCACCACTGCACTCTAGTCTGGGCAACAGAGCCAGACTCCGTCTCAAAAAAAAAAAGGGAAGACAAGTTCATTTACATTCAATGTTATTATTGGTAAGTAAGGATTTACTACTGCCATTATATTTGTTTTCTGGCTGTTTTGTGGTCTTCTTTTCCTTCCTTCTTTCCTGTGTAGGTGGTTTTCTCTGGTGGTATGTTTTAATTACTTGCTTTTTATTTTTTGTGTATCTGTTGTAGGTTTTTTATTTGAGGTTATCATGAGGTGTGCAAATAACATCTTATAACCTATTATTTTAAACAGATGATAACACTGACTGCAAATGCAAACTAACAAACAAGAGAAAACTAATAAGAACTCTACACTTTAACTCTATCCTCACAGCTTTTAAACTATTTGTTGTTTGTATTTACATCTTATACTTTCTGTCTTGAAAAGTTGTGGTAGTTATTATTTTTGACAGGTTCATCTTTTAATCTTTCTACTCAAGATATGAGTAGTTTACATACAATTACAGTGTTGTAATATTCTGTGTTTATGTTCTTACTAATACCCATAAGTTTTGTACCTTCAGATGATAACTTATTGCATATTAATATCCCTTACTTTCAAGGTTAAAGAACTCTCTTTAGCATTTTATATAGGACAGATCTGTTGTTGGAAAAATCCCTCAGCTCTGATTTGTCTGGGAAAGACTTTATTTCTCCTTCATGTTTCAAGGGTATTTTTGCTGGATACTCTATTCTAAAATAAAAGATCTTTTTCCCTTCAGCACTTTAAATATGTCATGCTGCTCTCAGCTTCAGAAGTCTGCTGCCAAATGTATTAAAGTTCTTTTTTGTGCTATTTGTTTCTTTTCTCTTGTCAATTTTAGGATTTAGGATTTTTTCTTTAACACCCAAACTCTTTACCTTTGGGAGTTTGATTATTAAATGTCTTAAGTAGTCTTATTTGGATTAAATCTGCTTGGTGTTCTATAACTTTCTTGTACGTGAATATTGGTGTATTTCTCTAGGTTTGGGAAGTTATCTGTTATTATCCTTTTGAATAAACTTTCTATCGAAATATCTCTCCACCTCCTCTTTAAGGCAACAATCTTTAGATTTTCTCTTTTGAGGCTGTTTTCTGGTTCTTGTAGGCATGCTTTATTCTTTTGTATTCTTTTTCCTTTTACCTCTTCTGACTGTGTATTTTCAAATAGCCTGTCTTCAAGCTCACTAATTCTTTCTTCTTAATCAATTCTGCTGTTGAGAGACTCTGAAGCATTCTTCAGTATGTCAATTTAATTTTTCAGCTCCAGAATTTCTGCTTGATTTTTTTAAATCATTCCAATTTCTTTGTTAAATTTGTTTGAAAGAATCCACAATTCCTTGTGTTATAGTGAATTTTGTTGAGCTTTCTCAAAATGTTTGTTTTGAATTCTCAGTCTAGAAGATCTCATATCTCTATAATTCCAGGATTGGTCACTAGTGACTTACTTAGTTTATTTGGTGAGGTTATGTTTTTCTGAATGATCTTGATGCTTATAGATGCTCATCAATGTCTGGGCATTGAAGAATTAGGTATTGATTGTAACATTCACATCTGTGCATGTTGCTACTCATCCTTGTGAAGGTTTTCCAAGTATTCAAAGGGAACTGAGTATTGTGATCTAATACTTTGGTCACTGGAGCCCTTTCTGCATCAGAGGGCACTTCAACCCCAGTAACACTATAACTTCTGTCAACTTGCAGAGGTACTACCTTGGTGGTCTGGGAGAGTTCCCTGGATTACCAGGCAGAGACTCTTATTTCTCTTCTCTTACTTTGTCTCAAACAAACAAAGTCTCCATCTCCATGCTGAGCTCTCTGGAGCTGGAGGACAGGTAACATAAGCACCCTTGTGGTCACAACTACTGAGACTGGGCTGCGTCAAACCTGAAGTCAGTATAGTACTGGGTCTCACCCAAGGTCTGTTGTGACCACTGCCTGGCTACTGCTAATGTTCTCTCAAGGCCTAAGGGTTCTTTGCGCAGCACGTGGCAAATCCAGCCAGATTGGTGTCCTTCCCTTTTGGGTGGTGAGCTCTTCTCCCAGTTTGGGAGGCAGGGCCTGGAGTCAGGACACTTATAAATCTACTTGGTGCTTTATTCTACTGCAGTTGAACTGGCACCCAAGCTATAAAACAAAGTTCCTCCCAACCTTTCCTCTGCATTCCTCAAGGAGAATGAGTCTCTCTCTATGGCCACTACAGCTGGAAATGTGCTGGGCCATGCTGAAGCCAGCACACAGCATTGAGCCTTACCCAAAGCCCAGGGCAAATACCGTCTGGCTACTGCTGGTGTTTATCTAAAGCCAAAGAGCTTTTTAGTCAGTGGTCATAAATCCTGCCAGAACTCAGTCTTTCCTTTCAAGAAAGTAGGTTCACTTCTGGCTTAGGATGTATCTAGAAATGTCATTTAGGAGCTAGATCCTTGAATGTGGTACTTAGGACTCTGACTGGTGTCCTAGTCTACAGTGGCTGAGCTGGTATCCACATTGCAAGAAAAAGTCTTCTTTATTCTTCTCTCTCCTCCAGCAGAAAAGAAGTGTTTCCCAGAAAAGAAGTGTGAGCCGCACTGCCTCAGGTTGTGGGAAGGATGGCATAAGCATTTTCTTGGCCACCTTAACTGGTATCTCACTAGGTCTCATACACTCCAAGCCTACTGGCTCTGAGTCCAGCAAAGTGCTAGGGTTTGCCCAGGAATTTCAGTCGTTGTGGCCTAGGTTGCCTTTCAACTGTATTTAGGACCCCAGATTACTTTAGCCCATGGTAGTGCAGCTAGCCAGAACTCAGGTTCTGACTGCTGGGCTGGACATTTTCCCTCTGGCTAGGGCTGATCTAAATGTTACCCCTGTGGGTACCAGCTGAATTCTGCCCAGTATAGCTTTCCTCTGTGACAGGCAACATCTAGTTCCAATCCAAAGTCCCACGGTCATCATTGTGCTCTCCCTCTCTGAAGCACATAGATTCTCTCTCCAGCACATAGATTCTCTCTCCATGCCATGTGGCTATTGCCAGAGGATGAGGGAGTGCTGATGTTGACAATTCAAGAATGTCTTTTCTACTCTCCTTAGTGCCTCTTTTCTTGACATGATGTTAAAATCAGGTACTGTCATCACTCACCTGACTTTTAATTCTTACAGAGGTGCTTTCCTGCATGAATACTTGTTCAATTTGGTGTTCTATTAGAGGGTGCAATCACTGGAGGGTTCTCTTCGGCCCTTTTGCTCTGTATTCCTTCATCTGTTTTATTTATGCTCTGATTGCTGGTATTTCCTTTATTCTGCTAACTTTCGGCATAATTTTATCCAGTTTCTTAAACTACAAAGTTAGGTTATTTATTTGCAATCTTTCATTTTTCTTAATATGGATGTTTATCACTATAAACTTCCGTCTTATAACTGCTTTTGTTGCGTTCTATAAGTTTTGATATGTTGTGTTTCCATTATTGTTTGCCTCAAAATATTTTTAATTCCCTTTTGATTTCATCTTTGACCCACTGACTGTCAACAATGTATTTAATTTCTATGTATTTTTGTAATTTATATATTGGTTTGCTTGTGTCCCATAAGTCCCATAGGCTTTCTTCACTCCTTTCCTTCTTTTTTACCTCCTCTGACTGCATAATTATAAAAGACTTGTATTCACATTTTCAGATTTTTTCCTTTGAAGCCTGCTGTTGAAGCTCACTATTACATTCTTTATTTTATTCATTCATTCTTCAGTTCCAGGATTATTTTCTTGGCCCTTTTTCATGATTTCTTTTTCCTGAATTTCTAATTTTCTTCATGCATTGCTTTACTTATTTGGTTGAATTGTCTATCTGCATTTTCTTGCATCTTGCTGAGTTTGCTTAACATAATTATTTTGAATTTCTTTTATAAAATTCATAGATCTCCATTTCTTTATATTTCTATTTACTGGATAATCACTGACAATTATTGTTCTTTTGGTGTTATCATATTTCTTGTTTTTTCATGTTTCCTGTGCTCTTGTGTTTATGTTTGTGCATTTAATGGAGTAGTTATTTTTTTCAGATCTTACAGGCTGGCTTTGGTGGGAAAAGACTCTTACCTCCTGGCGATTGCACGGACACAGATTGGGTGTAACGTAGTGACTCTGGTTTAGTGTGGGAAGCAGCAGTGTAGGCTCTATGACGCTCCAGGACAAAAGCATTCAGAATGCCTGTGCATCTGGGCTCAGGGACTTAAGGGAATACTGTGACACCTGCATTTTTGGGAGCAAGTATACTCATTGAGGTGTGGGCCTGCACAGATCACCCAGAGAGGTAGGGTCTATGACTCTTTGTCATGCCCCAGAAATTTAGGCTGTAGAAAGAGGCTGCAGCTGTGGCTCGAATGCTAAAGGTCCTTGGAAAGATGGAGTGCCACATCAGCTTAATTCTTGGGGTGCAGAATATCCTGGCAGCAAGATCTCAAAAATATTATCCCACAGCAAAAACCCTGGCCCCAAGATGTAGAATGTAGCAATAACTTGAGCCTTAGGAACATAGCTTTTTGGCAGCAGCTTGACCCATGGGGACACAGAGCAACAGCAACTCAGACTCAAAGATGGTGAGAAAGTGTGGCATCCCAAGCCCCAGGCAATGGAGTGCAGTGGTAACAAGGACTCAGAAATGGTGAGGTGGAGTGGCTACTCAGGAAAAGGTGCAATGCAAAAGCAACTTGTGCTTTTGATGGTGAGGCCCCACAGCAACTCTTATTAGGGAGTGGGGCACAAAATACTGTCCTTCTCTGGGAGAAGTGGACAGCGTGGACTCCATCTGGGCAGCCTTCTCAGTTGGGCTTAGCATTGACAAAGACTCTGGAGGTCCCTGGTAGTGAAGGCTCCAGGTATTTTGTCAGTGGTGAGGACTGGGGTCCTCCTGCTCACCTTTTTCCCAGGGGGAAAGATCCTTCTGAAGGGATCCCTTTTAGGTCCATGCTGCTCATGCTGGGCGATGAGGTGGTTCAGGCAAAGGGTTTTCTCTCTCTTTCTGTGGGGTCATCCTTAGTTTCTATGCTGCACTAATTTTCTACTACTTTTGCTTTACTCTGGAGGAGTTCTTCCATAGTTATTTTCTTTGATATTTATTTCTTTATTTGTTGTTTTTTGTTTGTGTTTTAGAGGGAGATGACTGTTGGAACTGCCTAGTGCATCATGTTGCTGGCATCATTCCTCCTGTAAGATTGATGTTGGATTATCATATTTCACCATTGCAAATACTATATGCTAAAATATGGTTCATGCTAGCCTTGTGTGTGGTGTCCATTTGAATAAAAATAGATTCTTCTGATATTTAAAAATCTGTAATTTTCTTAAAACCTTATAGTTTATCAATCTTAGGTCCTATTTAGCAAAATCTCTTTACCACAGGATTATAATTCTCTGATGTTGGAACCTACTGGTTTGTGGTGTTTTGTTTTGTTTTTTTTTCATTTATATATGAGGTGCCAATCCATCCTCAGTAAGGCAGAGTTTTAACATTATTTTTCCCCAGATAGTAATTCAGTTCTCCCAGTACCATCTATTAAATAATTTGTCCTTTCTTCACTAGTTTGTAGGACTATCTTCATCATATACTAAGTTGCTACTTATAAATGGGTCAGGATTTAAGATCTTTATACTCTTTTATCAAGAATCTTTACATTTTTTCACTCTAGTCTGTCCATTGCCATTTAAATGTATTACTTTTTATTATTGCAACTTTTTCATATGTTCATGGCTGATGGAAACAATTTTTCTTCTTTCCTTTTAGTTTGTAAATTAAATTAGGCCTTTGCAAAAATTTTATTTTTCTATGTGACATTTCAGAAAACTTGTCAAAATCTTCAAAAATGTTAAAGGAAATGTTAAATTCCCAGGTGTTTTAAGATTTAAAAGAAACAATTTTGCAATGCCACTCAACATCTATTTAGCACTTTGAAAATTTGAGTAACATGTGCGGAACACTTGCCATGTGCTAAACACTAGGTTCCAGATAATTCACATAAAGTATATCATGCATTTTTCATGGAGACTTCATGTGAGTAGCACTACTTTAAAGGACATGCAGAAAGTTAAAGTACTTTTCCAGGGTCACTTTCTTAGTGATTATCAAAATTGTTATTCAATCCAGTCAGCTTAATTCTAATTCAAGTTCTTGGCCATGAAATATCATTTTCATGTAATTAAACATTAATTGGACCTTGCAACCCTGTAGAGTAGGTTCTGCTTCCTTCAGAAAGCTCGTTGTCAACATTTTCACCCTTTCTGTGTCCCCAACAGAAGTTATAGCTTTTTTCTTGGACCTCCCATGACACTTTATCCACATTGCTCTCTGCTACAACAATGATGGAAAATTTCTTTGGGGCCAGGAGTTCACATAATAAAGATTTAAAATTTGCCCTTTTATAATATCTTCAGGGTAAATAGATAACAGAAAATACCCTCAAGACCTGACACAGTGGCTCACTCCTATAATCCCAGCACCTTGGGAGGCCGAAGTGGGTAGATCACGTTAAGTTCAGGAATTCTAGACCAGCCTGGCCAACATGGTAAAGCCCTATCTCTACTAGAAATACAAAAAATTAGCCAGATGTGGTAGCGAGCACCTGTAATCCCAGCTACTTGAGAGGCTGAGGCAGGAGAATCACTTGAACCCAGGAAATGGAAGCTGCAGTGAGCTGAGGTCATGCCATTGCATTCCAGCCTGGGCAACAAGAGCAAAATTCTGTCTCAAAAAAAAAAAAAAAAAAAGAAAAAGAAAGAAGAAAGAAAGAAAGAAAGAGGAAGAAAGAAAGGAAGAAAGAAAGAAAAAGAAAAAGTAAACGAAAACAAAAATGAAAAAAAGAAACCCACAAGTTGCCCTGGCTCTGCTTGAGTTTGATACAGATTCAGTGGCAAGAATTTTAATGTTTAAATTGCATTGGTAAGAGTATAAGAAAAAGAAGAAATGCTTGCCCCAAGCAAAATAGTTTATTCATCTTTAGGAATTTGATTTTTGTTAGTTATAGATATACTTCTCTGTGGCCTATTGCTAACTGCATTGAGGACAACCCCAAGACTGCCTAAATCATGTGCAAATGGGGGTATTATCAGTGCCTTCAATTTCTCTTCCCTTTTCTCTTTGAGGCTACATTACCAACTTTGGGCTGGCAGAAATAATTTTCGACATGTTCATAAAATATAAGTTGGTCCTTTGTTTTTGTAACAACAAATGTTGAAAAAGTATTCAATTACATTCACTAAGTTCTGAAATGAAAAAATTAGAGTAAGTGACTAAAGTTAGGACACATAAAGTCTTTGGTAGTCACATTTCAGCAATACATCAACTCGTAAGTTAGCTGTTAACATAAGAAACCATATGTTCATTTAGATCTAGGTCTTATCTCCCCAACAAACTGCAAGCTGCATTTGGGCCTGTTGAGGTTTGTCTCCAGGTTGCACATTATCAGCCAACTTAAAGTCTACCTTCCTGATACCTCAATAAGAATATAAAATATATAAGACAATGTTCACAATACAATGTTAAGTGAATCAAGCAGAATGTACATTTGTAATTACTAGAGGCTTCGAAGTATATAGCTGTATACATTTATTTATATACAGACATTTCTAAACATGAATAATGATGTAGAAAAAGTTTAGGTAGAAATACATCAAAATGAAATAGTGACTAGCTCTGGATGGTGGAGTTATAAGTGATTTTAACTTATTTTATGTACTCTTTTTTATTGAGAAATTTTATTTATTGAACATTAAAGTAGAAATGACTGGCTGTTGACAAAAATACATTATTCCTCTTCCATAGTGTGGAATTTTGCTAAGAAAAAGCTACTAAGCAGGTGCTATGTTTCCCAGGCCCTCTTGTATCTAGGTAGCACCCTTTGATTCCACGCTTGCCTATGGAATGTGAGAGAGTGAAAGACATGTAATTAAAGAAGCAACTGTACCTCTCCATCTACTTTTTCCCTCGAAGGGGACTCTGAGATCCTAAAAGCTGACAAAGCCACATGGTGGGAGGAACTTGGGTCCTTGAGTTACACCTTGGAAGCTGCCTGCTAAGTAGAACACCTGTATTTTCTGATTATCCAGTCGAAAATTAGTGTTCTGTTGTTAATCAAATTCATTTGCCTGGTTTTCCCTAAGAACAGACCCTATAAAAAATTATAGGCAGATAGTTTTTTTAGAGATTTATTGAGAGAGCCATAATGAGAGGTCAATGAAGTGAATTAGAGATGGAGAAAAAGAGATTGTAAGGACATAAGGACACATTGTTGAGGTGACCCTCACTGCAGACAGCTGGTGCACAATCCCATCAGAGCTTCTGAAGAGGCACATAAGTTCATCTCAGAACAGCGCACCTGTGGAAAAGAAGGAGGGAGCACTTACACATCTGCTCTCATCTTCAAGTGGTCAAGAGCTGGTCCCTGAGGCATTGATTCTCCAGCTTCCAGGCTGTATATGATTGCACACAGAGTATGTCATGCAAGTGTTCCTTGCTAAGCAGTCAGAGATGTCCTGGGGCAAAAAGATGGAGGTACCTAATGCATGTCCGAGGCAAGGTCTTGTTATGTCACGCTTGAAGTAAGCTATTCATGACTGACATGGTGAAGTTCAAAGGCTTTGAAGTGGTATACAAGAAATATACAGAGTCATTGAAAATGTATAATTGGTTTATTACAGTATCTAGCCTTGCATTAACTAAAATAAGCATATATTACTCTTACAATTAGAAAGTACACACACATATTTATATACATATACTTGTTTGGTTTGCAGCATCTCTCAGTATTTTTATGACATTTACTTCTTTTGATTCATGTTGAAAGCATAACTAACAAGTGAGCCACACCAGGCATCTTTTCCTCCTCAACCATTCAACCACCAAAGTCAATCCATCCCACGTCTTAAGCAGTGATTGGAACATCCCCTGCCGTCACATCTGTTGACTTTGCTTTAGTTGGGTCCTTCATAAGTGCACCCATGAATTGTTGCTAGAGGTTTCAGTCCTCCTACTTATATTTTAATATCTAATATTAAATTGAACTGTGGTAAATCCCTGCTTAAAACCTACTTCAGGGGCTCCGTATTGCCATAAAATTCAAGTTCTTTATGTGGAATTCTACACACTTCATAATCCAGCCCCATCGCAGATGTCTAACTTCACCTACGTTATACCCTATGCTACACACCTGACACTTAAGGAAGACAATAGTAATTCTCAGGAAACCCCAAGACTTGTCATGCCACCTGATTCTGAGCGTGCCTCTCTATACTGGGAATGTTCTCCTTAATTATTTCCCCTAGGGCAGGGATTGGCCAACTACAAGCCCCTGACCAAGAGCTAAGAATGTTTTGTTTTGTTTTGTTTTTGAGACAGAGTCTTGCCCTGTTGCCCAGGTTGGAATGCAATGGCGCAATCTAGGCTCACTGCAACTTCCGCATCTCAGGTTCAAGTGATTCTCCTGGCTCAGCCTCCCAAGTAGATGGGATTACAGGCATCCACCACCATGCCTAGCTAATTTTTGTATTTTTAGTAAAGATGAGGTTTCACCACGTGGGCCTTGCTGGTCTCAAACTCCTGACCTCATGATCCACCCACTTCAGCCTCCCAAAGTGCTGGTATTACAGGCGTGAGCCACCACATCTGGCCAAGAATGTTCTTTTAAAAAATATTTGTGAATGTTTGAAAGAAATGTTTAAAAGGTAGTATTTTGTGACATATAAACAATCATATGAAATTTAAATTTCATTGCCCTTAATATAAATTTTCTTAGAATATGTCCATGCTTGCTTCTTTGTTCATATATTACCTGTGACTTTTTTGGTGCTCTAAAGCAGGGATCCCCAACTCCCAGGCTAAGGACAGGTATGGGTGTAAGGTCTGTTAGGAACCAGGCTGCCCAGCAGGAGGTGAGCAGCAGGTGAGCCAGTGTTACCACTTGAGCTCCACCTCCTGCCAGAGCAGTGAGGGGCATTAGATTCTTCCAGGAGCAGGAGAAAGGACCCTACTGTGATCTGGGCATGCAAGGGATCCAGGTTGCTCACTCTTCATGAGAAGCCAATTAATGCCTAATGATCCGAAGTGGAACAGTTCCATGATGAAACCAGCCCCATCTCCCGTCTGTGGAAACATTGGCTTCCACTAAACCATTTCTGGGGGCAAAAGGTTGGGGACTGCTGCTGTAAAGTAAGAACTGGGTAGTTGTGACAGAGATCTGCAGCCTACAAAGCCCAAATATTTATTACCTGGCTTTTTACAGAAAACATTCAGTAAGAACTTCTACTCTTCCTTGTCAAGCCTGCCCATGAAGGGCCATTCCAGATCTCTGCATCCACAGCATTCAATTCTCACCTACAGAAACACAATTTTCTTACCTAGCAGTGAATCATGCATGAACATATCTTCTCTCCAGCCTGCCTCATGCCTTCTTGGAAGCAAGATCATGTCTTATTTATCTCTGACTATCTCCTGGGCACTAACATGGTGCCAAGTACACAATGAGACTCAGCCAATATGATTGAATTTGTATAATTCTGAGCCCCGATTCCAGACACCATGGCTTTTTTCTTTCTTTCTTTTTGGAGAGTAAGTGGTTAATGGCATGGGCTAGGGAGTTTCACTACCTGATTTGATTCTGGATCTGGCACCTAAAGCTGAGCAACCTTAGGCAAATTATCTTAACCTTTCTAAGCCTCCCTATCCTCACTGACCAACAAAGATATAGATGGCAACTATTTCATAGGCTTGTTGTGAGAATTATATGCAAATTACTGTTCAACGTGCTAAGCACACTGCGAGTGCATAGTACATTTCCAGTTAGTATTAGCTATTATGATGATATTTGCATAGTTCCTAAAGCTTAAATGAAATCCTGGGGTCTCCTGAGAGACATTTGCTGACCAAACAATATCCCCTGCATGCACAGCTGGACTACGTTACTTGTTTTTCAGCTATTTTAATGTGCGCATTTGTTGTTAAATGAAATGATGTCTTTGTAGAGGCAAGGGAAAAGATCGACTTGAAAACACAGTCTTCATTTTATCTAAGAATCTCCCTCAATCTTGTTTTGCCTACATCTATCTTCTTCCCGCTGGGTTTGTTTTCCCTTTCTCTCCGTATTTCTTTCTGCCGGCTATGTCTCTCACTGCTTTCTCAACTAGTCTGATTACTTCATTTTGCTTTTTCATCCCTTTCAGCCTAACTTCCTTCCTCCCCGCCTCGGGTATCTTTCATTTACTGGATATAGATTTTACTATTTCTCAGCTTTTTTCTCTTTTTTCCTCTCCCTTCACTTTTTAAAATTTTTGTGTCTCCCCTTTTCTATTTACCCTCCCTTCCCCTCTCTCTCTCCTATCCGTTTTTATTCTCTACCTCTCATTTTGTCTTATAACTCTTCCTTTATCTTTGAAATACAGGTTTTCCTATCTTTCTTCTTTCTTTTCTTCCCATCCTATTTTCCTCTCATTTTGCTTTATTTCTGTCATCTCCTTATTATATCCCCGGCTTTTCTTTTTTCTTCTTCTTCCTTGTTTCTGCCTCCTCATGCCACCTACACCGGTTTCTCTCCCTGGGTCCTGTGTGGGATAGAGGCTGCTCTGGCTTCCAGATGGCCAGTAGAGCAACAAAAAGCTATTAGTCCCCAAGCAGAGGAAGAAGTCAAGCTGTTTGAGAGATTCTGGTGCTTGGGGAGAATCTCAAGGCCAGGCAGAAAACGAAGTGGTCGGGAAGGAAGAGGAGGTGGTGTTTCACAGAACAAAAATAAAATAGGTGAGAAAAAAATGAGACGGAAAAACAAAGATTTACGACACAAGAGAATTTAGCTGGAATGAGATTGTCATCAGATCAGCTGGGAGGAGAGAATGGAAAAACAAGCTTGTTAAAGTGAATTCTTTGTATAACCATGAGCTCTTTATTCTCAGCGTGCCTGCCTGGCTTTTCGACACTGTTTTTTTCTTTCATAACCATTCTGCTTGATCCTTTTCTTCTCACTATACATCACTATTTACCCAGTCCTGTCAGATTCTCATTTACTGACTGATTTTCTTGAGCACTTTTGAGTTCTAAATCAAGAGTTTAGAAATAAATCAAGTAGTATAAAGGTTAGAAGTGCAGGTTCAGGATTCAGACAGAACTTAGAATTGGGATCCAAAAATCAGGCTCTTTTTGTTATGCAAGAATACTTTTACTTGTATCTATTACCAAGTTTTTCGAACAGATTAACTTGAATTATAATCCTGTTTCTCCACTGCTAGCTTTGTGATCTTGGTAATTAGTTAACTTTTCTAATCCTATGCATTTTTATCACAATGATAACAATACTTACTTTCATAGATAGGTTTGAGGTGATGAATAAATGAAATAATTGAGGGAAAGCAAGTGTAGCAGGAAGGTAATCCAGTCAAGTTCTCTTAATGTATGCTGGCTCATTATTACTACTTTAATAAATAGGCCCATCACCCCTATATTATGAGCTGAGGCCAGCTTTTCTGGATTACCTTCCTGTTGCCACTCCAGATCAAATGCTCTTTGATGCTGCAAGGATTGCCTCCTTGTTAAGATTCACTTGCTTAGGTTGGTGCCCAGGAAACACCATGATTTGCTCAGCAGAAAAACGTGTGTTTTGGCAGAATTCAAAATTATGTTAAACCACACACACTCACCCTCCCATTTCCATATCCTCCCCTTCCTCTTGGTTCCTACCAGGGAAAGAGAAAAGAAAGGTTGAGCCATCTTCCAAGAGACCCAGCACACTCCATGAGTTCACCACTCCCAGCTTAAATAGTAATCCAGAATTCAACATGCATCAAACAAACTCCACCATTCCATCCCTTTGGAGGATTTTGACTCCTGATGAGAATCTCATCATAAAAACCATTTCTTTCCATCTCTCTCCTTTCCACCACAAACTCCACCATCCCCACAGCCCGCCCTTTGGAACATTCTTTACACTCACCCCATGTTTTTAACCCTGGTATTCAGAGGGTCAAACAATGCTGGAAATCTCCAAAGGTAATTTCACTGAGTCCTGCATGCATCATTTCAGTACAAAGGAGCAGCAGCCTGTAAGCCAAAGGGACACAGAAAGGTTTACTGCACACTTTGCCGACCTGGGATGCTGCAGATGCCTCTCAGCAAGTTCCTCTGTTATACTTTACCTCAGTTTCCTCGATAGCACAATGGAAAAGAATCTTTGGAGTTGTTGCTGGATCCAGCAAGACAAATTCAGAATTCTAAACTCTATTGTGGTGAATGCAGATACCCACAGAGCCTTTGCTTTTACTTCTGTGTCTATTACCTGGATACTAGTATACCTAAAAACTTCACCAATTCTGTCCTGTTTGCCAACTTCAGGACATAAAAATTCCAAAAGCACACACACCCAAAAAGGGCTATAGGGAAGAACCACTTTCCTGAGAAATAACAGCAGCTGTGTGTGACAGTGAGTTATAATTCCAATACCAAGCCATTGAATTTGAAAAATAAAGATGTTGGGGCCTGGCACAGTTGCTCATGCCTGCAATCCCAGCACTTTGGGAGGCCAAGGCAGGCTGATTACTTGAGGCCAAGACCAGTCTGGCCAACATGGTGAAACTCCATCTCTATCAAAATTACAAAAATTAGCTGGACATGGTGGTACATTCCTGTAATTCCAGCTACCTTGGGAGGCTCAGGCACGAAAATTGCTTGGACTCAGGAGGCAGAGGTTACAGTGAGCTCATGTCACTCTACTCCAGCCTGGGCCATAGAATGAGACTCTGTCTCAAAAAACAAAAACAAACAAACAAACAAAGATGTTGGGGTTACCATTTTTTCAGATTTCAACTATTAAAAAATTCTGAAAAATGACTTTGCAGAGAAAAAATTGGGGGTGATATATAGTTTGGTTATTTGTCCCAGTCCAAATCTTATGTTGAAATGTAACCCCCAGTGTTGGAGGTGAGGCCTGGTGGGAGGTTTTGGGATCATGGAGGTTGATTTATCATGAATCAGTTGAGCTATCCCCTTGGTGATATGTGAGATCTCGCTCTGCCTTCTCATAAGATCTGAGTGTCTAAAAGTGTACAGATTCTCTCCCTCCGCTCTTTCTCACTTGCTCCTGCATTCGCCATGTGACATGCCCCCACCCACTTCACGTTCCACCACGAGTAAAAGCTCTCTGAGGCCTCCCCAGAAGCCAAGTGACCTCAAAACCATGTTTCTACAGCCTGCAAAACTGTGAGCTAATTAAATCTCTTTTCTTTCAAAAATTCCTTTTCTCTGGAATTTTTTTATAGCAATGCATTTCGTTATAGCAATGCAAGAACAGTCTAAGACAGATGTAGAGATGAGAAAGGGAAAAAAGGAGTTTGGGTAATAATATTCTGACAAGCAACCAAGGTAATCCAATGCAGGCATGGGTCTCTCTTCCAGTGTATACTTTATTCTGATTGTCTCTTTTAGCTAGGAATTGTAATTTCATCAGATAGGCTTCTCACATGTTGAAAAGTAGATACCTGTTGTCATGCTGGCTGCATATCTCCAAATAAAACACTAGGCAATGAAAGGGAGAACACAGTTGCAAACAAAGGGACTTAATTATAGCAAATAATTTTGTGTTCTAGAAGGAAAAATACATTTAAGGTGATAAAGAGAAGCCAAAGATGGATGGTCAATAAAATTTTAAAAAAGGAAGAAATAGGAGAGGGATCTCACAAGGTAAAAACTGGTATAATAGAAAAGAGCATTGGATTGGGAATAAAGGGACTTGACATCTAATCAAAATGGTACAAACTACCTCATGATGCTGTGAGCCTCTATGAACCTTAGTAGACTCATGTGTAAAAGAAAGAAACAGCTGTTCCTATCCTTCCCATGATAAAAAGTTGCTGTGAGAATCAAATGAGATCAGAGCAATAGAGGTGCTTTTTTAGCTCTACCCACTTAAAGTACATTTTTATTATAAAATGTTGAATTCATTTTAAGTTTACTAATGTGTGGCGCATCCCAGAGAGTCAGGGTCTTGGCTCTCTGAATGAAATCACAATCTGTGAATGAGTCTTCTTAATCTTCTTCATGTGGCAGTCTTCCTTTTGCCTGAGAAAAAGACTCTGGAGGACTAGAAGTCACCAGGTTGGCTGGAATTAAGGGATAGACCTAAGGCACTCCCTCTGTTTTCTCTGCTTGAAGGCCATTGCTCAGGAGGAGGCATGGGTTTGTTCTTTGGGCAATCAGAGCAATGGATCATCTTGCTTCTCTTCTGTGCTGGTCTAGAGGCTTTATTGATAAACAGAAACATAGCCTTTTCTCCCATCTGACAGTAGGAAAATTCCTATAATACAGTCATAGTGCAATAAATACCATTTGCAGTAATGTACTTCAGCAACCTTACTTTACGGAAATCCCTGCCAACCATTTTTAACAATGTGACTATATATACATATTTCTCACTGCTTATTGGATTAAACAGAGATACCTGCTCAAAACTGGTCTAGTTATAGTTTCTTCCTGAGAGTTTGGGGTGGAGAGAGAGAGAGAGAAAGAGAGAAAATTTTTGGTTATTAGGACTGTAAATCCAGATTCTATAATGACATGTGCATCTTTCTCTTTCTTAGTCTTTCTAAGTAGATTGAAAAAGTGAGGAAAGTTACTGGGCTGAGAGAAGATAAAACAAATCAAGATAAAATTAACATGGTTTATTTCACCTGAGTCCCAGTATCACGCTGTCTCAGTTGAATCTTTGCCTTAAGGAAACAACTCTCTCTTTTATGCTTATAGTAAGGCCTCTTTTCCTTTAAGTTATCTAGAATTAGTTGCGGAATCTTGAAGCCAAATAAATAATTTATTCACAAATTCATATCAATTGTATGCAAAGAGATCTGAGATTAGGAGCTAAGCAGCATGAGTTCTAGTCTGGACTCTCAGGTCATATTTACTAGGTGTGTTAGGCCATTCTTGCATTGCTGTAATCAAATACCTGAGACTATGTAATTTGCAAAGAAAAGATGTTTAGTTGGTTTATGCTTTTGCAGGCTGTGCAAGCATGGCACAGGTATCTACTCAGATTCTTGGGAGGCTTCAGGGAACTTTTACTCATGGCAGAAGGTGAGGCAAGAGAAGGCATTTCATGTGGCAGAGCAGGAGCAGGGGGTTGGGGGAGGTGACACACACTTATAAATCACTGGATCATGTGAAAACTCACTCACTTTGGTGAGGACAGCACCAAACCAGAAGAGATCCTTCCCCATGACCCAAACACCTCCCACCAGACCCCACCTCCAGCACTGGGAATCACAATTCAACATGAGATTTGGGGAAGAGATATATCCAAACTATATCATTACACCCTGGACCTCTATATCTCATCCTTTTCACATTATAAAATATAATATTACCTTCCCAAATTCCCCAAAGTCCCAAATCATTTAAGAATTAATTCAAAAGTCCAAAGTTTCATCTGAGAGAAGATAAATTCCTTCCACCAATGAGCTTGTAAAATGAAAAATAAGTTAGTTACTTCCATAATGCATGGAAGTACATGCATTAGGTAAACATTTCTGTTCCAAAAGGGAGAAATTGGCCACAAGAAAGGGGCTGTAGGTCCCATGCAAGTTTGAAACCCAGAGTAGTCATTCAATCTGAAAGCTCAAAAGTAATCTATTTTGACTTCATGTCCCACATCCAGGGCACAGTGGTACAAAGGGCACATTTTCAAGGCCTTGGGCAGCCCCACTCCTGTGCTTTTGCAGGGTTCAGTACTTGCACCTGCTCTCGCAGGTGCCTAGAGTTTTTCCCAAGCACAGGGGGCAAACTGCCAGATGCCAGTGGATCTACCATTTTGGGGTCTGGAGGACAGTGGCCCCCTTCTCACAGCATTACTAGGCAGTGCCCCAGTGATGACTGTGTCAGGGTTCCAAACTCACATTTCTCTTCCATACTGCCCTAATAGAGGTTCTCAGTGAAAGCCTACACTTGCTGCAGGCTTCGGTTTGGGTAGCCAGTGTTTCTTATACACCCTCAGATACCTAACTGGAGGTTGCCAAGCCCCTTTCACTCTTGCAGTTTGTGGGCTGGCAGATTTAATACCACATGGAAGCTGTTAAAGCTTATGGTGACTTGCCCTTTCCAAATCAATAGCCCTAGATGTACTGGAGCCCTCTGAGCCACAGCTGAAGCTAGAGCTGCCTGGGTGCAGGGATCAGTGTCTCAAGGCTGTACAGGAAGGCACTATCCTGGGCCTAGCCCACAGATCCATTTAGTTCTCCTAGGTCTCAAGGCTTGTGATGGAATAGACTGCCTCAGATATTTTGAAATGCCTTCAAGCCTTTTTTATTATGTAAATCTTGTAGCAAATGGTTGCTCCACAACCTGCTAGAATTCCTCCCCTGAAGCAGTTTTACTTTCTCTGCCATATGGCCAGGCTGCAAATTTTCCAAACTTGTACACTCTTCTTTCCCCTTAAATATACCTTCCAGCTTTAAGTCATTTATTTGCATCCACAGATGAGTGTAGGTTGTTAGAAGCAGGCTTGCCACTTCTTAAACCCTTTGCTGCTTAGAAATTTCTTCCATAAGATGCTATAAATCATCACCCTCAAGTTCAAAGTTTCACAGATTCCCCAGAGCATAAACAGAATGCAGCCAAGCTCTTTGCTGAGGCATAACAAGGGTGACCTTTACTCCAGTTTCCAGTAACTTTCTTATTTCTGCTTGAGACTTGATCAGCCTGGCCTTCACTGTCCGTATCACTATCAGTATTTTGGTCACAACCATTTAACCAGTCTCTAAGAAGTTCCAAACTTTCCCTCATCTTCCTATCTTCTTCTGAGCCTTCCAAACTCTTCCAGGTTCCCATTTTCAAGGTCCAAAATTCTTTCCATATTTTCAGGTATCTTTATAGCAATGCCCCACTCCTCAGTACAAATTTTCTGTGTTAGGCTATACTTGCATTACTACAGAGAAATGCTTGAGACTGGTTAATTTATAATGAAAAGAGATTTCATTGGTTCATTGCTTTGCAAGCCATACAAATGTGGCACAGACATCTGTTTGGTTTCGTAGGAGGCCTCAGGGAGCTTTCACTCATGGTGAAAGGTGAAGCAGGGGTAAGCACATCACATGGCAAAAGCAGGAGTAAGAGAGAAAGAAAAAGTGCCACACTTTAAAACAAGCAGATCTTTCAAGAACTCATGCACTATCACAAGGACAGTACCAAACCATAAAAGATCCACACCAATGACCCAAACACCTTCTACCAGGCCCCACGTCCAACATTAGGGATTACACTTCAACACGAGATTTGGGTGGGGACAATTATCTAAACTCTATCACTACGCAATAGTTGGAAAGTTGATTACCTTTCTTGAGCCTCAATGCCATCACCTACAATCAGCAAAAATATTCTTGAGTTACATCAAGGGTAGTTGAAGAACAATGGATTTAGAAGAGTTTTATAAATTATGCAAATATTAAAAAATTATAATAAAACATACGTGTTTTGATTTTCTTTTAAAATGCATCCTTAGTCTAAATCAGAGGGCTTCTAACTTCAGGTTCTAAATTATATTTTGAATGTTATTCTGTACAACATTTAAACTAGATCACACACACACACACACACACACACACACACACACACACACACACACACACAGCCTTCTTTAAAATGTCCTGAACTTTCCTGTCATTGTTCACACCTATGCTATCTCTCCCATTTGCACTAGTGTCTCCATCACTGCTTACCAATCATCACCATATCTTTTTTTGTCCAAGTCATTTCTGTGTTCTCATTTTTGAAGAAATAACTCCAATGCCCTAGCCTTTAGGATTGCTTCTTAGATACATCCAATGAAAACTCTTGCCATCTGCTTGAAGAACTTGGGCATGTTATGACACATCTAATAGCCTGCCTGGTATGGTAGTCTGTGTCATCAACTTAGGGTGGAAAACCTAGGTTTGAATCTTGGCTCTGCCTCTTATAAGCCATATAATTTGAGGAAGTTCTTTTGTTTTCTTTTTTCTTTAACTTCCAAACAACTTTTCTCATTGAATGAAATAATAATGATAATAGATCTTACCTGGTGAATCTGTTGTGAAGATAAGATAGGGGAGGGATAGCATTAGGAGAAATACCTAATATAGATTATGGGGTAATGGATGCAGCAAACCATCATGGCACGTGCATACCTGTGTAACAAACCTGCATGCTCTGCACATGTACCCCAAAACTTAAAGTATAATTTAAAAAAAAAAGAAAGAAAAAAGAATGCAAAATATTTAGCAACTTGCCATTATGACAATTTCTGTGTTGGTTCTGCTTGGTTTTCATAAGCTTAATTCTTTGTTCTTCCATGTCTCTGTTCTGTGGAATATAGCCCTGCATACTGCATGATCCACAATCTCATATGAAGTAATATGTAGATATTCAATCAACAGGAGCACTGAAATGGTATTGGAGGGTGAAAGGAGAGGAGAATCCAGAGTATTTCTCCCTCAACACCCACCTCCACCTCTACCTTAGGTGATGTCTATACTCATGGCTGGTTCTCCTTTGTTTCTCTGTTTAGTCCACTGGGCAAATTTCCTGTGGTTCTATGTGATCTTGTCTTAGAATTTAGCAATATCACTTCTTCTCCTTTCTCTTTAAAGCTTAGGGATGGTTGTATAGTTCAGCTCTTGATAATCTTGGGATGCCACCATGACCCTCATTGTCTTCTCATCTCTTCCATCACTTATGTAATAAATTCCCTGTACTATGTTTCCTCTCAGAATAGCTTTTATTTTCCTGGTTGATCCTTCATTAACACAGGCCACCTCTACCCACATTTTAGATAGACTGCAAATTTATTGTAAATAGAACACACATCTACATTTACTAGATTTTCTTATGGAAAAATATGTACTTGGGTAATGCTAAACACATACTTATTGAATTCAATATTTGAACATAGTGATTTACCAACTCTGATTGTCCCTTCTGTCAATTGTGTCACTCCACTTGTGAGGATAGGTCTAAGCTGGAAAACTGGATAAGCAACATCTCCGTCTATTCTCTAATGGCCATGTGCTAATGATCAGGAAAGAGGCTCAAGATGATCATGGGTTGTAGACTCTTTTATGTAGTTTGCTCCTTTTGTTCCACCCTAGATGTAATAAAGACTTTATGCATCAAATTCAGTTCCATCTCATTTCAGTTGTCTTGTTAATTTTGTCTTAATTTTTTTATTTATTCTGCTGAGTCTATAGGCAAAAATTGCAGAATTTGAAAAGCCTATTAAGTAAACCCAACTTTTAGTAGTACAGGGTATTATGGTGCAGATATAGGACCAAATGCAGTCCGAAGGTTACCTAGCAATGCCTTCTCTCTTCTGGATTCTAAATAACTGGACTTCATAAATCAGGCAACATATGTTTCTTCTTTTTAATATACATTTATGTTAAGTCAAGAGCTGCAAACACTTGTCATTCAGGCTGCCTTTTTCAGTGCCTATTGTACTCCAGTCAATCGGAGCTCATTCTCACTGTAAACTGCATTGTCCTTTCTTGTAAGTATTTGTTCTTGCTTTGTTTTGTCTTTTCATTATATGGCCATGGCCATGGTTGCTGCCTCCAAAATATCCATGTTCCTCTTTTTTCATTGTGAAACAGCCATGGGTTTAGAGGAGATTAACTGCCCCAGCTTTTCTTGTACTATTTAAAATTTACCTAATCTGATAAGGAACCCCCACCCCATTGTTATAGTGAATAATTTGGGTAACAAGCTTAAGGCAGTCAGAGGATGTCATGCCCATCGTCAGTAACATTGATATAAAAATGATATGTGATTAAAGTTGAATCAATGAATCACGAGAGAAGCTTTTCTAAGGGCTTTATAGAAATAGTTATTTGCCCTTCTGGGTAAGCTATCCAAAATCAACCCACTAGCAGCTACGGGGAAATTGTAGTACAAGAAGCAGCTTAATAATCCTGACCCCAGGATTGAAGCCAGCCTTAAAATAATGTTGAAATTGGCATAAATGAAGGCAGAGTAGAGAGACAGAAGAAAACTACTTGCTCAGAGAGACCCCTGAGCTACGAAGTGAAACATGCTGAAAACCATCCTGCTTTTAATATCCACTTTATGTTGTCATAAATAAGTCCTCTTTGTTGTTTGAGTCACTTTTGAGAAGACTATACTAAAAGCCAAATTTAACAGCACATGCAGCCTCAGACTCAGGTAAGTTCTGCTTCAGCCACTACGTTCTCCTGCATAAAATCTCCGACTCCATCTCTCAGATCACATCAGGCCCATTTTTCTTCTTCATTGTTCTTACTTTAATGCTCTCTTCCTACAGATCTCTATCACCTCCCAGCACCTGACTCACCTTCACAGACGATTTTCATTTGTTTTACTGCTCTTCATAAGCTGTCACTTATTACTCTTTTTTTTTTTTGTATTCTAATACACCGTAGGGACCTCCTTTGGTGAGAAGAAGGTAGTTTCATATGGGCTTTGATTTAAATATCAGAGTTGAAGTCTTGGGGTCAAATTGCCTGAACTGACAATTCATTATTTTCCTTTTCTTCTTTTGTATGTTGTTTTAAATGAGTTTCAGAGATAATAGGACCTTGAAAGATGTATTAGCCAAACTCCCTTATATAATAACTAGAGAAATGGAGGTCTGAAAATGTTAAGTGGATTGCCCCATATCACACAACTGGGGATCTTGAGGAAAGATTGTGGCTCAGGTATGCTGACTCCCAGCCAGTGCCTTCATTGTGACCTCATGCCCACTTTCCTTCACAACATAGCATTTTACTGGGGGCTTTATTTGCAGCTATCCTACACAGAGCTTTGAGATTTGGCTACTCCCAGACGGCACATCAAGTAGAGACAGAAATGTTGCTGCTGTCATTCACCCACTGGACAAGGACCTGGTCAAGCATCTTGACAGGTTCAAGATCCTCCCATAATTCCCCAGATCAAGAACTATGGTGCCTGTCAGGCTGCTGTTGACAGCAGGGGAGTCCAGAGTGGTTCAGAGTTTCAATTCAGTCAGATCTATTTTCAGAATGTTAATGTGAAGTGAATTTTCTAAGAAATTGGTGAAAGAGTATCAAAAAACATTTAAAAGCTATCTTATTTTATCTTAAAATCCAAAACTCTCCAGAGATTCCTAAAATGCCTTATTTGAGGCCATTGAGGCTTAGGGAGGTAGCATATCTAGATGGTTAAAGACCTTACACTCTGAAGTTAAACCCCCTGGTTTGTAGCCATCTCTGACACTTCTTAGTTCCATAACATAGCTCATTAACTTCTCCAAGACTCAGTTTCCTCCTCTGTAAACTGGGGACTAGAGTGGTACCTGATTCATAGAATTTCTAGGACTGTTAAGTGAGTTAATTTAGGTAAAATGCTTAGAATAATGTCTAGCATATTGCACACCTAAGTACGTTGTTACTATTAATATCATCATCATATTCTTTATCATCATTTGAATCAACTCCAATGTGTTTGTATTTTGCAAGAAAGATGGAAGATCATATATAAATGTTTTATATGAGTGAAAAAGAAGGAGAAGAGGTGAATAAATGTGAGAATCAGGGAAAGTAGAATAAAAAGCATACAAAGAAATAGAAGGGGAGAATAAGGAGATATGGGAGGTAGGAGGAAGAAGTGAGTGACTCATTTGTTCTACTCACATACATTGAGGACCAATATTTGACCCAGGTACAATGTTTGTTCCAGGAGTAAACCTTCTTCCTAACTGAACAAAAACAACAACAAAAATACAAGATATTACTGTCTTTTGCTTTTATAAGAAAGAAAAAAATTAAACACAAAACTATAATCATAACTTTCTGTAAATGATACACTATGTGGTCTAGATAGGCGTTCCCAAGGAAGGGACATTCACCAAGAGTTTTCTGTAACCTAAGTATCAGGCATATGTGCATACATTATTACAATATCTATTTATACATGTAGTGTTTCATTCATTGCTTTATTCATTCATCCTTCATTTTGTAATAACTATACCCCAGAACTTTTGCATCATGCTTGGTGTATACTGTTAGAATAGAGAAAGGCATCTGTATAAAGAAATAAGTGTCATTAAATATGATGAAGAGTTATGAGGTGATACACAAAAAGGTGGGAAATATTTTAAGGAGATCATCAGAAAAAAGACTCAGAAGAAAAATAGTGTTTTTTCTGTTGTTTGTGTGTGTGTGTGTGTTGTTTTTATCATCAACTCTGTGCCAACCACTCTGACAATTCACAGATGCCATCTCATTTGTAAAACCATCTCATCTGGGAAGTCATGAAGATCCAAAAATTCAACATAGAGACAGGGCTGGAGGCCAGGTTCAGAGTCTTTCTGTTCTAGGATAGTGCATGGAACTGGGCAGGGGAGGATTTCAGTGGAAATTGCCTTGCCAGTAAAAGGACAAAAAATAGCACCCTTGGCTGCTGCAGAGAGAACCTGTTCCAGTTTGTCCCTAGAGAGGGGGTAGAACTCCGCCATTAGACAGAGTGGTGCAGAGAGCTTTACACTATGCTGCCACCTCTCATGCCTACAGCAGTCAGGCTCTTCTACTTCATTTCTTTCTTCTGGCTTCTCAGTCAAATCATGCCAGCTCTTTTCAAAGACTCATAAAGTTCAAGCTCTATAAAACTGACATCAGATAAAGGGATTGGTGGACTTACTGTTGAAAAACCACCATATTAGGCTTATGGTGGGTGTCTGGACTGGAAAAGTAGAGGGAAACTGAATCTTAGTGGTATGGACCCATTATTGGGTGGGTTGTAGGGAGTACACACTTCTACTGAAATTCAGGCCTGATTATGTGAGCATGTATTCATGTGCATTTCTGTAAAAAGTGAGGATTTGTAGCTATTATTAAATTTTCCAGGAATCAATGACAATAACATGTCTAGTAATTAAATTCTGATCATATAACCACCTTTTATAGACTAAGACCATTGTTTGACTAATAGACCAGGTCCTGTTTACGAACAAGCAGAAATGAAAGAGAACATCTGTTCATCAAATATGTGAATTAGTGCTGTACTAAACATATTATCATAGGTTAATATAAAAAAATAAAAGCTTATTTTCCTCATTTCCAAAGCTTTGGAAATACCAACAGACAGATTGAGCAGGGTCGCACAGTACAAGGTTGAGCGCAAAGTAGAATACAGATGTCCAGGCTTTCAGGATTATCTATTTTTAAAGTTTTTAACATTCTTTCATCTTCAAAGGATTAAAGTTATAAAGAATTTTTTCTATGTGAACTATAAAAACTGAGAAATCTATGATTTTAGAGTAGCATGATAAAGGATGAACGTATTTCTCTCACTTAAATATGTTGTATTCTGCTTCAAATATGGTTGTATTCTGACACTTTATCAACACAATAAATATGCTGTATGTGTTGATAAAGATCAAATTTTACTCTAAAACTACAATATGAATATAAAGGAATCAACTTGAGTATGGCAATAAAGTACCATTATACCACTCAGAAAACTGGAGTATGACTAAGCTTGGTAAGTTCTGAAACTTTGGAAGTACTAATCTGGGCTAGAGAGGGCTCTTCCTATAATCTAATCAACATAATGAAGCCTGTTTTAAGGATGAAGAGAACTTTTTAATATATTATTCTTGCCATTTCTTTCTTATTCCTTTTATGTATTGACTTGCCCAGGCTTTGTGATAGCATAAAAATAACAGAATTCAAAGGGAATGGACTTTAAATGTTAGAGACATCATTTCATTTTAGTATTAATAAGAATAAAAATATGAAAGCTTATTATATTTGTAGCAGTTTTTTTTGTGTCTGAAACTGGGCTAAAAACTTTACATCCATTATCTCATTTAATTATCATAGTAAACCATCAAAGTTGATCTATTATTCTAATTTTATATGCTTGGAAATTAATACTGAAAATTTGGACAGGATCCAAGACAAGATGGCTAATTAGATGCTGCTAGGAAGAATGGCTCTCACCAGAACAAGCCAAAATATCCAGTAAACCAGCATACTCAGAACAGATCATCTGAAAGAATGAACTGAAAGAGGTTAGACAACCCAGACACCACGACGAAAGGGAGAGGAAGCTGGGAATCCTTAATGGGGTTGCTGAATGTGGAACATATTCCAGGCCCTGAATAGCTCATAAGGATACAGTGACTCTGAGCTATGTAAGTTACTAGACCTGGAGGGAGCAGGGCTGTCTTTCCTGCAGGACCAGAATGAATCTGATCTGTAAACCCCACTGTCAGCCAGCTCCTGCCTAGCCATGTCTGCATGCACCACAGCCTTAACTACCCCACCAGAGCACTTTTGCCAGTGTCCACCACCATAGCATTTTTGCCCAAGCCTCCCTGTTGCCAAGCAGGTCACTTTTGCTGACCGCCTCCCACTTGAATGTGTTCTCCAGTAACCCTATCACTATGCCCTTGGAGCACATTTGCCTTTGGCACCCCTGATAGTCACATTAAGCACTTCCTGCCTGTAGCATACCTTCTGCTCCTGCTGGAGTGCTTCCTGCCCCCGGTGCCCTTGCTACCACTGCCATGCTTCACATCTATGGTACCCCTACCACCCCTGCTGGAGCACTTATGCTCATGACCCCCAACTCTCCTCTACAGAGTGCTGTTGCCAGCAGTCTGGGAGCATCCTAACCCCTCAAGTACTTAGATAGTACTCAGCCTTGATGGCTAAAGGACAAATCTACAGATCTGGTCCCAGCCACCCAGGGTTGGAGCATGCAACCTGGGAGTGCAGAGCTGAGCCTGAGCTCCCCTGAAAACATCCAAAAACAAAGTCATTCAACTATATCAAATTTCCACCACAGTCAAACTCTCAAGACTGGGCATGATGGCTCACATATGTAATCATAGCACTTTGGGAGGCTAAAGTGGAAAAATCACTTGAGCCAGGAGTTTGAGACAAGCCTGGGCAACATAGTGAGACCCCATCTCTACAAAAAAGTTTAAAAAATAAGCCAGGCATGGTGGCACATGCCTGTAGTCCCAGCCACTTGGGAAGCTGAGCTGAAAGGATAGCTTGAGCCCAGGATATCAAGGCTTCAGTGAACCATGATGATGTCACTATACTCCAGCCTGGGTGTCAAAGTAAGACCCTGTCTCAAAAAGAAAAGAAAGAAAGAAAACTTAAGGGCAATAAAGATCATAAAAACAGAAAACCAAAAAGTCCCATTGGAAGAACAGCAACTTCAAAGGATAAAGGAACATCAGCCCTCACAGATGAAAAAGAACCAGCACATGAACTTTGACAACTCTAAATACCAGTGTCTTCTTACATGCACATGATCACACTAGCTCTCTAGCAGTGGTTCTCAAGAATATTGAAATTATTACAGTGCCAGACATAGATTTTAGAATCTACATGGCAGTGGAGCTCATTAAGTTATAAGAGAAGATTGAAACCTAATTCAAAGGATCAGTGAAATGATCCAAAAGTTTAATAATGGCATAACCATTTTAAGAAAGACAAAACTAAATTTTTGGAAATAAAAAATTTACTACAGGCATTTCAAGATACAATTGGAAGCATTATCAAAAGAATAGACCAAGCTGGGGAAAGACTCTCAGAAGTGGTAGGCTGCTCCTTCAAAGCAACAGAGGCAGACAAAAATAAAATAAAAAAGATTTAAAACAAAAATAAAACCTCTGAAAAATTGGGCATTATGGGGAGACCAAACCAATGACTCATTAACATTCCTAAAAGAAAAGGAAAGAGAGCAAGCAACTTATAAAACATATTTGAAGGTACGTCCATGAAAAATTTCCCAATCCATTAGAGAGGTCAACAAACAAACTTAGTAAATTCAGAACACCTTTGTGAGATACTGTGCAAGACAACCATCTCTAAGACACATAGTCATCAGATCCTCCAAGGTCAAAGCAAAGGAAAAAAATCATAAAGGCAGCTAGAGAGAAGAGGCAGGTCACTTATAAAGGGAACCCCATTACACTAACACTGTACCTTACAGCAGAAGCCTTATAAACCAGAAGAAATTGGGGTCCTATTTTTAACATCCTTATGCAAAATAAATTCCAACCAAAATTTCATATGCCTTCAAACTAATCTTCATAAGTGAAAAAGAAATGAAATTAATTTCAGATAAGCAGATGCTTAGGGGATAATTTAGCATTAGACCTGCCTTACCAGAAGTTTTAAAGGGAGTGCTAAACACAGTAATGAAAGAATGATACTTCCCTTCGCAAAAACACGTGGAAGCACAAAGCCCATTCACATGATAAAGGAGCCATACAATAATGTCTACATAATAACCAGGTAACAGCACAATGACAGAATCAAATTTTTACATATCAATATTGACCCTGAATGTAAATGGGCTAAATGTCCCCACTTAAATAGCATGTAGTGGCAAATTTAATAAAGAAACAAGTCCCAACTGTCTACTGTCTTCGTGAGATTCATCTCACAAGTAACAACACCCATAGGCTCAAAGTATAGGGATGGAGAAAAATCTATCAGGTAAATGGAAAACAAAATAGATCAGGAGTTGCGATTTTTATATCAGATAAAACAGACTTTAAAACAACAATGATCAAAAAGGACAAAGAAAGGCATTTCATAATGATAAAGGGCTCAATCCAAGAAGAAGACTGAACTATCCTAAATATATATGCAACCAACATTAGTGCACTAAGATTCATAAAACAATTCTTAGACATCAATAAAATAACAGATAATCACACAATAACACTGGGGGACTTCAACATCCCACTGGCAGCATTAGGCAGATTATCAAGGCAGAAAACTAACAAGGATATTCTGGACTTAAACGAAATACTTGACCAATTAGATCTAATAGGCAGCTACAGAATATTCCACTTGACAACAACAGAATATACATTCTTCTCATCTGCACATGACACATACATACTGTAAGACTGATCACAGTTGAGTTATAAAGCAAGTCTCAACAAACTAAAAAATCATACCAACTCTCAGACCACAGAGCAAAAAGATATAGATCAATACAAAGAAGATCTATTAATACAGTACAATAATTTATAGAAATTAAATAACTTCCTCCTGAATTACTCTTGGGTAAATAATAAAACTAACGCAAAAATTTAAAAAAATATATTTGAAACAAATGAAAATAGAGTAACAACACACCTGAATTTGGGAACACAGCTAAAACAATATTAAGAGGAAAATTCATAGCAGTAATCCCTACATCAAGAAGTTAGACAAATCTCAACATAGCTACTTACTATGCCACCTAGAGGAGCTAGAAAAAGAGAAGCAAACCTGCCCCAAATCTAGCAGAAGAAAATCTATACAAAAGATTATTGAAATCAAAAGTAGGTTCTTTGAAAGACTAAACAAGATTGATTAACTAGCTAGATTAATAAAGAAATTAAGAGAAACGATACAAATAAACACAATCAGAAATGACAAAGAGGACATTACCACCAACCACACAAAAATACAAAAAAAAAAAAAAATTCTCAGAGACTAACAAACACTCTATGCACAAAAATTAGAAAATATAGAAGAAATGGAAGAATTCCTGGAAACATACAACTTCCTAAGATAAAACCAAGAAGAAATTAAAATCCTGCACAGACAAATAACAAATTCTAAAATTGAATCAGTAATAAAAATCCTACAAACCAAAGTCCTGGACCAGATGGCTTCACAGTTGAATTAAACCAGAAATACAAAGAAGAACCAGTACAAATTCTACTGAAATTATTCAAAAAATCTAGAGGATGAGAATTCTTCCTAACTCACTCTATGTAGCTATCATTATTCTGATACCAAATCCTGACAAACAAACAGCAAAACATGAAAACTTTATCCCGATATCTCTGGTGAACACAGTTGCAAAAATTTTCAGCAAAATACTAGCAAATCAAATATAGCGGCACATCAAAAAGTTAATTTATCACAGTTAAGTAGTCTTTATGTTTGGGATGCAGGATTGGTTATGTGATCCACCACATAAATATAATTAATAACCAAAATCACGCAATCGTCACAATAAATACAGAAAAATCTTTTAATAAAACTTAATACTCCTTCATCTTGAAAACTATCAACAAATTAGGAATTGAAGAAACATACCTCAAAATAATAAGAGCCATCTATGTCAAACCAATAGCCAACATCATATCAAATGGGCAAAAGTTGGAAGCATTCCTCTTGAGAATCCAAATGAGACAAAGATGTTCACTCTCACCACTCTTATTCAGCATAATAGTGGAAGTCTTAGCCAGGGCAATCAAACGCAATCAAACAAGAGAAAGAATGCAAAGCATCCAAATAGAAAGCGAGGAGGTCAAAATATCTCTTTGTAGACAATATGATAGTATACCTAGAAAACCCCATAGACTCTACCAGAAGACTTCTAGAACTAATAAATGACTTCAGCACTTTCATGATACAACATCTGTGTACAAAAATCAGTAGCATTTCTATAAACCAGTATGATCCAAGCTCAGAGCCAAGTCAAGAAAAACAATCCCATTTATAATGGCCACAAAAGAGAATAAAATACCTAAAAATACAGTGAACAATGGAGGTGAAAGATTTCTACAAAAATTAGGAAAAAACAGCTGAAAGAAATCAAAGATGACACCAACAAAAGAAAAATCATTTCATGCTCATTTATAGGAAGAGTCAATATTGCTAAAATGACCCTACAATCCAAAGCTATTTATGGATTCAATGCAATTTCTATCAAACTACCAGTGATATTTCACAGAGAATTAGAAATAATATTCTAAAATTCATGCAGAACCAAAAAACCCTGATTCACCAAAGAAGTCCTAAGCAAAAAGAACAAGGCAGAAGGTACCATACTACTTGACTTCAAACTATACTACAAGGTTACAGTAACTGAAACAGCATGGTGCTGGTACAAAAACAAGCACATCAACAAGTTGAACAGGACAGAGAACCCAGAAATAAAGTCACACATCTACAACCGCCTGATCTTCGACAAGGTCAACAATAACAGTGAGGAAAGGACTCCCTCTTCAATCAATGGTGGTGAGATAACTGGCTAGCCATATGCAGAAGACTGAAACTAGACCCCTTCCTTTCACTGTATAGAGAAATTAACTCAAGGTAGATTAAATACGTAAATGTAAAGCCTAAAATAATACAAACTCTAGAAAAATAACACCTAGTAAATACCATTCTGGACATCAGCCTTGACAAAGAATTTATGACTAAGTCCCCAGTAGCAATTGCAACAAAAACAAAAATTGACAAGTGGTGTCAAATTAAACTGAGAAGCTTCTGCACAGCAAAATAAACTATCAGCAGAGTAAAGAGTCAACCTACAGAGGGGAGAAAATGTTTACAAACTATGCATCTAACAGAGAACTACTGGTCAAAATAAGGAACTTAAATCAGCAAGCAGAAACAAATAAACCCATCAATAAATGGGCAAAAGACAGGAACAGATACCTCTCAAAAAAAAGCATATTTGTAGCCAACAAATACATGAACAAATGTTCACAATCACTAATCATTAGAGAAATGCAAATCAAAACCACAATACAGTACCATCTCTCACCAGTCAGAATGGCTGTTATGAAAGTCAAAATACAACGGATACTGGTGAGGTAGCAGAGGAAAGGAAACACTTATACACGGCTGGTGGAATGTAAATTAGTTCCACCACTATGAAAAGCAGTGTGAGGATTTCTAGAGAATTTAAAACAGAGCTACCATTTGACCCAGTAATCCCACTATTGGGTACATACCCAAGTGAAAACAAATTGTTCTACCAAAAAGATACATGTACTCATATGTTCATTACAGCACAGATCATCTAAGATTACTATTAATGGTGAACTGTATTAAAAAATGATTCATATACCCTGTGGAATACTACACAGCCTTAAAAATTAATGAAATCATGCATGTCCTTTACAGCAAGATGAATGCAAAGCTGGAGGCCATTATCCTAAATAAACAACAAACTAACACAGGAACAAAAAACCAGATACTGCATATTCTCACTTATAAATGGGAACTGAACATTAAATACACATGGACACAAACATGGAAACAATAAACAAAGTGGGAAGGTAGGAAGCAGGCGGAGTTTAGAAGGCTACCTATCAGGTACTATGCTCACTACCTTGGTGATGAGATTATTCATATACAATAAGTGTTAGCAACATGCAATTTACCCATATAATAAACCTGCACATTACTCAGTGGACCTAAGATAAGAGTAGAAAAATAAAATATACAATACTATAATTTTTCCCCCTTGGGGGGGAAAGAAAGAAATTTACCAAATGTGCATTCATACACGAGTACACATAAACACACACACACACAGACACACACACACACCTTGTTTAAGGTTACCTAATTCTGTGGATAATGCCTGGATTCATATCCGTTCTGGTCAGTTCCAAATTTCAGGGACTTAAATTAACATAATAAACAGTTTCTCTCACTTCTGTTTCTATTCCTTTGAACCAATCATTTGTCTTTGATCCTGTTTTTCTTCATTTAAGAAAAAATTAAAAAGACTAGCCAAAATCTCTTAGCATTGTTTTCAGAATAAAATAGGAACAGGCATGTAAAATGTCTGGGCCATAGAAACAGACTTACAAAAACTTGTTCCCTTCCTGCTTCTGAATCATCAGTCTTCTCTCTCCTTGGAGAGCTATCTCTGCTCCTCCAACCTTTCCTTGCCCTGCCCTGTTGCTTGGGCACAGATGGCAAAGAAGCCCAATGACACAGGCCATGGTTACTCCTGGCTACATGTCTAGGGTCATGTAATTTCTTCATTATCTTTCTTGACTGAAAACAGCTTTTGTAAGATAAAGGGTCCATTAGTAAATATTGATGCTGGCAGGCAGGACGTATTAGCTGTCAGACAGCTAAAATGAGGGATTGTCAGTTCAGCAACAAGAACATGGAGAGCCATATAAAGTAAAAATGAATAAAATAGTTTAATGTAACTAAAAGAACGAGCAAACACTCACCAATGATGAACAAAGGCGAAGAAAGTCTCAGGTTGTATTGTGTTCGGAGTGAGTGTACCGCTTCATGCAAGCTTATGCTCTAAGGCAGAATTTAATTTAAATCAATTTGCAAAGGAATAAAAAAAAGCATGGTGCCTGTCATGCGCAATGTTCAGGGAATCAAATATAAACAAGACACAGATTTTGTTTTTATAAGTTTACTAACAATGAGGAGAGAGTACAGTGTGGTTATGGATGAGAGGTTTCACATTGAGAAATATATGGATGCAAACCCAGGTGTTATGACCTTGTGTTCCTTATGCAAATCTTAATTCCTTCTCATAAAATGAAAATGATAATGCCAGCTGCATAGGATAGACGAGAAGGTCAGGAAAGTATGTGGCATTGTCTTTAGCACCCTGTACATGCCCTCAAAATTACTGATTTTTGAGAGTGATAAGATATTATCATATAACATTATAAGACAGAAAATTCTAGGAATAAAAAAGATAGGAGTTCAAAAATGCCATCTACTTGTTTAGATTAGAAATAAGGAAATGAAGCAGGAATGTTGAAATTGTTTGTTAAGGAAAGGTTAGTATTTGGCCATGATAATTTTGTAAAGGCTACTGGAGTCAGGGAGAGCAGAGAAAACGAAAGTTGTGAGACTGAGGAGCTTGAAGCAGAGCAGGAAGCAGGAGTCTGTTTTGTTTGTCTTTGAATATGAGATGAAATTTGGATCTAGAGATTGAAAAGTCTTAGATGCTTGGCCAATAAGTTAGGACTTCAATCTCTACTAATAAAGTTACCAGAAGGTTTCCTTAGGCAGGATGAAAATGTCATCATTTATTTTATCAGATCCTAATTCCATCCCCAACCTTAAATTTGTGTAGCATGCTTGCAATGGACTAACTACATCCTCTTTTCTCCATGCAAGGGTACAATGAGAAGATGGCAGTGTGTAACCCAGAAGAGGACCCTCACCAGAACCCAACCATGTTGGCAATATGATCTCAACCTTCCAGCCTCCAGAACTGAGAGAAATAAATTTCTATTATTGATAAGCCACCCAGTCTATGGTGCTTTGCTATAGCAGGCCAGATTGATGAATACTGGTGTTCAAGAGCATTGGTTCAGATGTCCCATAGTCTGATTCTGAGTATCAGGTGACTATGGAATCTCAGTCAAATGATTTCATCTCTTCCTACCTCAGTTTCTTAATTAGTAAGATGAGATAATCACTAACTCATAGTACTAAATGATGATTACATGAGATAATAGACTGCGTTATTTACTATAGAGACTGGCATCATCTTCACCTAGGTCAATGAGCCATTTAATAATGCTCAATGAATGATAGCTATTATTAAATAATGACTGACCTGGGTGGTAGGTGATGAGGATGCTGAGTCAGTCTTTCTCCTACAGCTGCCACCCTAAATCCAATTTCTTCTGTGACAATGGGTATTGCACTGCTATGAACCCATGTATAACCATCATGGTTTACAATAGAATAGCTTTGGCTTAACTGCAATAGAGACACCACAGCAGGAGTGATACCACAGCTGGGACATCATGAGGAAGATCCTGCTGAGAAATTAGGTCCATGTGGACAGATGCAGTTATCAGACCCAGAAAAGGATCTGCCTTTCAAGAAAATCACGGGTTACTTTGATGAAAGAGGAACATTCCCATTTGAAGTTTGGCTCAACTAGCCATGAATTTGCCTGCTGACTTGGCCTAGTTGTGTCTCAGACATTTAACATTGTTGAGTAATCCTGCAATGCTTATCTTCATGCTATGAACTTTCTAACATTCACGTGAATATGAATGGACCAATTCTTTATCACTTGCCATTAAATCAGCCTCCTTTGTGTCTAACCCTGAAGTCTAGATATAGACTGAACTCTATATGTTTCAAAGTTCCTTCTGCTGCCCTGATTGGAGTTTCATGATAACTGCTAGCGTTTAGATAGAACTCTAACTTTGTAAGGAAATAAACAATATAAAAGGGAAAATAACTTGTTCCAAGATACATACCCAGTTGGTGGAAGCCCTGGTGCCCTGCCCTGGCTATATAAAGTCACTAGCACTGTATTCCTCTGTATCTGCTTAGAAATATTAAAAAATAAAACCCATAGAGATGTGTGCAGACATGACATATAAGAATATTACTCTCAAACCAATCCTACCACTTGTAATGTACTTCTCCAAATTTTTAAAATGCTCTTCATTACATCTTATCTAATACAGAACAATCACAGGCTATTAGTCTTAATTCAAAACTTAGACAACTCTGAGAGAAAAGAGGGCTTGGGAAATAGGGCCTGTAGGATATCTGAGAAAGATTGGAACTATTTAGCTAAGAGAAGAGAAAGTGGATGAGTAACTTAATAATAATCTTCAAGGGTTATTAAAAGACCAGCTGTTACCCATTTCCACCCAAGGTAGTAGAGAAGAAATTGCAGTCATGAGAATTTAGTTACAGCATTATAAAGAATTTTTTTTTCTTTAGCTATAAGGTCTATTAGACACCAAACATGTTACTAAGCAAAACTGTGGACCTCTTTCCCCTGGAAATATGCCAGAATAGGGCACATATCCTATTCAGTGATTCTTAAGCACTGCTTCTTGAACTATTAAGATCAACTTGCTTGGGGAATCTGTTAAATATACAGATTCCTGGGGCCTACTGCAGAGCTACAGAGTCAGAATCTGGGAGGAGAGACACAATTCTAAGGATTTTATGAGGCCTCAGGCGAATCTTGTGCTTAGCCACATTCAGAAATCCATCCTGGATATAAAATCAGCATAATTTAATGCATCAAGAGTACACTGAGTATCTACTTGGTGATCCTACTACTACTGTTAGTTTCAGAAAGTAAAGATAATAAAGGATATAGCATAATTTTAGTCCTTGTGGAGCTTTCAATAAAATAATTAAGCACTAATTATGAGCTAGAACAACTGTTTGCCTTTAACTTAGCGGGACTTGGGAAAAGTTTCTTAATTCCTTTGGCTGGGGGTTCTAAATGGTTGAGAAGTCTGAAAAAAAAAGATTCTATAAGGTCTTATGAATTTTTAAAATAACATAATGCAGAATAAAGCTTATTCTGAAAGATAACAAACAAAGGCTGATAAAAGCATGGAAGGGAACAACAGGAGGGAGACTGCTTTGTTGAGACAGGACCTACCAGACGAGGCCTCATAGAGAACAGAAGAGTCAAACTTGACATCCAAAAGTGGAGAATACAGTAAAACATATGAATATGCATTCATGGGAGCTGCAATTTTAGAACACCCACTTTATACCAGGTATTTTCACATATTACAACATTTAACATCCATAAAGACCTTTGTGTGAATGTAGGGACAAGTTTTAGGCTAGGCACTTAGGTTACTTTACAAGCATGATATGATTGGGTAATAATTATTACATCATTCCCCAAAGTAGGATTATATAGCTTTCTCTGACCCCAAGAAATTTGATTTCCATAGCACAGGAAAAGATTTGGGGGGAAAAATCAAACAAAGAGAAAGGAGTGAGGAAGGACGTGCTGTGGAGATAGAAATTTAATACGGAGTACAAGAAACTAAAAACTCCAATCTAATTTTAGTAGAGGATGAATTCTAGTTTGTACTTTATGGTTGTGGTTTGTTTATATGATTGAATTTTACTAGTTGACCAAGGGGTGACAGGAGGGGATGTCTATGCATTCTAGTGAAGCATTTTTAAAAAGAACCTCAATATTTCAAAAACAATTGTGATGGAACTGAATGTTAATATAGCTATATTTATGTACTATAGTATAGTTAGTATACATACATACAGTTAGTCTAGTAAATGTTCAGCTATTTAGGAAAGGCCACAGATTTCCTAAGCAATTGAACATTTCATTCTTTTTTTTTTTTTTTTTTTTTTTGGCTGAGCACAGGGGACTTTATTGATGGTACACGACAAGGTGGGGCTCCCTAGGCCCCTCCCTCTTTGAGGGGTCTGCATGGAAACTGCAAGGAGGGGCAATTCAGTGTGGTGAGGGACTCAATGTGGCAGGGACTCCCCAGCAGTGAGGGACTCTCTTCCTCTCATGCTCTCGCTGGGGCTGGTGGCCCAGGGGTCTTACTCCTTGGTAGCCATGTGGGACATGAGGTCCACCACCCTGTTGCTGTAGTCAAATTCATTGTCATACCAGGAAATGAGCTTGGCAAAGTGGTCATTGAAGGCAATGCCAGCCCCAGCATTGAAGGTGGAAGAATGGGTGTCACTGTTGAAGTCAGAGGACACCACCTGGTGCTCAGTGTAGCCCAGGATGCCTTTGAGGAGGCCGTCCGACACCTGCTTCACCACCTTCTTTATGTCATCATATTTGGCAGGTTTTTCCAGATGGCAGGTCAGATCCACCACTGACATGTTGTCAGTGGGGACACGTTAGACCATACCAGTCAGCTTCCTGTTCAGCTCAGGGATGACCTTGCCCTCAGCCTTGGCAGCGCCAGTAGAGGCAGGGATGATGTTCTGGAGAGCCCCGTGGCCATCATGCCACAGTTTCCTGGAGGGGCCATCCACGGTCTTCTGGGTGGCAGTGATGGCGTGGACAGTGGTCATGAGTCCTTCCACGATACCAAAGATGTATATGGATGACCTTGGCCAGGGGTGCTAAGCAGTTGGTGGTGCCGGAGGCATTGCTGATGATCTTGAGGCTGTTGTCATAATTCTCATGGTTCACGCCCATCACAAACATGGGGGCATCAGCAGAGGGGGCAGAGATGATGACCCTTTTGGTTGCCCACTGCAAGTGAGCCCCAGCTTTCTCCATGGTGGTGAAGACGCTGGTGGACTCCATCACGTACTCGGCACTGGCATTGCCCCACTTGATTTTGGAGGGATCTCCCTCCTGGAAGATGGAGATGGAATTTCCATTGATGATAAGGTTCCCGTTCTCAGTCTTGACAGTGCCATGGAATTTGCCATGGGTGGAATCATACTGAAACATGTAGATCCTGTAGTAGAGGTCAATGAAGGGATCATTGATGGTGACAATATCCACTTTATCAGAGTGAAAAGCAGCCCTGGTGACCAGGCACTCAATACAACCACATCCATTGACTCCAACCTTCACCTTCCCCATGGTGTCTCAGGGATGTGGCTGGCGATGGGAGACAAGATGCGGCTGTCTGTCGAACAGGAGGAGCAGAGAACCTGAACATTTCATTCCTAAGTGGAGTTCCTAAAAGGTTTTTGTTTATTTGTTTTATGTCCACAGAAAGAGAGGACTTTCTCAGTTCCTAAAGGTTTGGGTTTCAAGTATTAATTCAAAAATGTGATGAAATGGTCAAATCATATTTATCTGTGTTCAGATGACACAAATTCATAAGGAGTACTTCAGAGTAGTTGGGCTTAAGTGTCAGTTAAACATAATTTGGGCTTGGACTTGGGCCCAAGAATTTAAATTTAGGTTTAACTGATAATTAAGCCCAGTTCTGACTTAAGTATCAGCTAAACCTAAATTCAAATTCTTATTCTGCCACTAAAATACTTTGCAACTCAATAAAAATTATTTGCCTTTCTGAGAATTACTTGCCTCATTAATAAATAAAATAAATTAGTAAATTTTTAATGTATTTCATACTTTACCTAAATATGCTATAATTTATGAAGTTTATTATTATATTAGTAAAATAGTAATAAAATTTAATTTTATTAAATTGGGATGTTTCTGTTTAGATTAAATGATGATATGTATAGATAGTCTTACATTAAATATGTATATTTTTTGAGATGCAATAACAAAGCTACTTCCAAACTATTCTAAGAATGTAGCTGCTTCTCTGCCCCTTAAACAGGTACCTTTTCTACTCTGGTCACCATAGAAAATATTCAAGTTAACTAAGTTATAAAACTCTACTTTAATTTCATAATTATCATGTTCTATCCAATGCAATCTCACAACTTGGAACTAGATATAAAGTGGAAGTTTCTCTCCTCCTCTCATATAGGCCCTCTTCAGTCTAGTAGCCTATAGGTGAAAGAGAACATGTGAACAGTGGTACTCCTTTCTCTTTGTCTTTTAAACATTCCATTATTGGAGCAAGCTTTCAGGAGGCCATGACAGGAAGCAAGCATAGAAGTTCTCATTGCACTGGCTGGGGATTTAGCTTCAGTGCTCTTTGTGCATGAAAGCTGTTTAACGCTGTCCATGTCTCTCTTAGGTTTTTCTGATTCTAACATCCCCAACTCCTGAGTGTCTCTCATTTAAAGTTTTCATGATGCTTTTCTATTCTAGATTACCTTCTCTGACTCAGTCCACAGCCTTCAGCTATACTCTGGTCCTCATGCTTCTCCATGTAACCCTCTTAGACACTGCTGGGCAACTCCAAATCTGTGTTCTTTATTACGTGGCCCAGAGCTGGTTTGTAAGGTAGGCCAAATATGCTTTGATCTAATAAACTTGGTGGGGGTAGTTATTTCTCAAACCATAGCTCTCTGTTCTGAAAACATAAGTCACTTTATCCAGTGTCTTGACTTCTATATTTCTGAGCTATGACACAGGTGTTAGATTATAAAAAATATTTAATAAGCTCTTCAAATGATTTACCTAAAGTCACATGTATTGATATGAGATAAACAGGGAAGCTTCCCTTGTTTCCTGATAGGGGTGTGAAACCTAGAGAATATACAGAGCTGTCTCCAAAATTATTTATTTAATCTTCAATTAATGAGCACTTTATAGTCTTAATGAGAGATAAGCGTTGAAATATTGTCAGATAGATTCTAACCGCTATTTTGAAATGTGTGCTTCTTGGTTTAGAACCTTACTTAGGAATATACCTCAGTCAAAGTTTGCATTCTAACATTCTATCACATATATAAAACTTATCATATCTAGCCATATTGTTAAAAAGTATAAGATTCATGATCAAGTTGAAATTGCTATAATTGCATCATGTTCTTCACCTATAAGAAAATCAGGGTTGAGCACAGTGGCTCATGCCTATAATCCTAGCATTTTGGGAGGCCAAGCTCCAGGATCTCTTGAGTCCAGGAGTGCAGGACCCCCCCCCAAAAAAAGCAAAAAAATGTTTAAAAAATTAGCTAGGTATGGCAGCATGTGCCTATAATCCTAGCTACTAGGTAGGCTGAGATGGGAGGATCACTTGAGTCCAGGAGGTCCAGGAAGGGAAAGAGAAAGAAAGAGAAGAGAGAAAAGGTGAAGGAGAGGTGGGGGGAAAAGAAGGAAGGAAGGAAGGAAGGAAGGAAGGAAGGGAGGGAGGGAGGGAGGAAAGAAGAGTGGGCAGGTGGGAGGGGACAGGGAAGAGAAAGGAAAGGAGGGAGGGCAGGAGAGGGGAAGGGAGGGGAAGGGAGAGGAAGGGAAAGGAGGGGAGGGGAACAGAGGGGAAGGAAGGGGAGGGGAGGGAAGGGAAGGGAAGAAAAAGATAGATATAGGGGCAGTTTGTGATATTATTTTAGAAGAGGATTGGTAACCTGAATATTTCTCTGAGAGGAGATTTCAGGAAGAGCAGAGTTCATAGAGATATCTAATTTATTCCTCCAATATTAAGCCTCATAGTATGAAGCCAATATAATGGCAGCCAAAAGATTGATATAACTGTATTAATTGCTACTTTAAAACTCTCACATTCAGCATGTTTATATTGAATGATTTAGTATTACTTGTATAAGAAATGCTTCAAGGCACCTTAGTTTCATGCAGAAATTTGAATAACATTTAACTGGAATAAGAAAGCCTTCCTTCCTTCCACTGTTTCTTCCTTTTGTCCTTCCTTTCAATATTTTCTTCATTTTCTCCCTCCTTTTCTTTTTTTTTTCTTATCTATTCGCTCCTAAATTATCCAGTAAAATAGCCATTAAGTGGGTGGATCAAGTTTACATTCTTCAAAAAAGAAGGTCAATGGCTTAGGAATGTGTTGGACCCTGAATGGGTGAGAAGAATGCTTAGGAGAGTGGCTGGTGTCACAATGGATGTGTATGTAATTTCTGTATTTATATACATACATAGTCTATCTGTTCATTGAGAGGTCCTAGAAACAGAGAAACCTCATAGCAATGAACACATCTAAGATGTACGTCTTTGTCTTTAAATAACATTTTCCCCTACAAAAACAGGGCCAGGGATGGTGGCTCATGCCTTTAATCCCAGCACTTTGGGAGGCTGATGTGGGTGGATTACTTGAGCCCAGGAGGTTGAGATCAGCCTGGGCAACATAATGAAAACCCATGTCTACAAAAATAACTTTTAAAAATTAGTCAGTTGTGGTGGTGTGTGCTGGTGGTCCCAGCTATTAAAGAGGCTGATATAAGAGGATAACTTGAGCCCAGGAAGTGTAGGTTGCAGTGAGCCGAGATCACACTACTGCATTTCAGCCTGGTAACAGAGCAAGATATTGTTGAAAGAAGAAAGAAAGAAAGAAAGAAAGAAAGAAAGAAAGAAAGAAAGAAAGAAAGAAAGAAAGAAAGAAAGAAAGAAAGAAAGAAAGAAAGGAAAGAAAAAGAATGAGAGAGAGAGAGAGAAAGGGGGAGGGAGAGAGGAAGGCAGGGAGGGAGGGAGGCAGGGAGGGAGGTAAAGAGGAAGAGAGAAAGAAAGAAAGAGAAAAGAGAGAGAGAAAGAAAGAGAGAAGGAAGGAAGGAAGGAAGACAGGCAGGAAGGAAAGAACTAATGATCCCTGAAAAGAGTGCTAATTTCAATGTCGTGGTACCAAAAGTATAAAATAAACCTGATACATCTCAGTATACCAGAAAATAGACAAGTGCAAAGAATAGTGGGGTAGTATAAAAAAGCGTAGTAAACAGCCTCAAGGACCTCCCAGTGAAATAAGCCTGATGTCAATTTAAATAATTATGATAATGTATTATAATCCATTTAATAAAATAGATACCCAAGAGTACATTCTGATATGTTAGTAAATAAATAGGGATATTTACTTATCCTATTAAATGGAGACTAAGAAATGGAAAAGATTGGCCATAGGAAATCAACATTTGGCAGCCATTGTAATAATTCATTTCTCCAACTAATATGAATGGATGCTGAAATTAGTGGGTGGAAGTTTGATAAGGAATAGAATGTTTTCCCAGTCTCAAAATGACTCCCATATAATACTAATTAATTACAAAAGTAACTTTATGGTAGAGAAACCTGACAGAAACAACCTACATCAGGCAAAGTTAGCAGTGAGACAATCGAAACTGTGTACCACCTCATAGGATACAATGAGAGCACAAGACCTCTTGCTTTATATTTTTGCCAAGGATCTATAACTTAAATCTGATCATAAAGAAATATCAAACAAATTCAAATTGAGTGACATTCTACAACATAATTGGTCTATGACAGTCAAAAATGTCAGAGTTATTAAAGACAAGCAAAGGCCAAGGAACCATTCCTGATTCAACGATACTAAAAAGATATGAAAATTAACTTCAACACACAATTTTGAATTGGACTGTCTTTCTATAAAGAATATTTTTTGGAAAGTGAAGACCCTTGAAAGGGATTGCAGAATTGTGTATTAATGAAGTTATCCATGTGAATTTTCTAATTTTGGAGATGGTGTTGTGGTTATGCTGCAAAATGTTAATGTTCATAGACTTTGTACACTAAAGTGTTTAAGAGTGATAGAACAGCATATCCACAACTCATGCTCAAATCCTTCAGGGAAAATAAAGATGCCTTTATATTACTGTTATGACTTTTTTAATAAGTTTAAAATTCCTTCAGATTTTTTAAAAAAAGAGTAGAGAAAAAAGTAAAAATTAAAAATTACTTTCTCTGGTAATTTCAATTACATATTTTCCAACTCAACCGGTGCATGGCCTGATGGCATCCCTTACAGAGTGATGGCAGTAGGCAATTGATTATCTCTTCTCGGCTCTCCATATGCATGAGCTTATTCATATGCACGGAGTGCTTTGGTAATTTGTTTGATTTTGGATATACAAATATTAGTGAGCCATGTCATAAGGATATTGAGCCATGTGCTGAATGCATAGGTCATTTGATAAACAGAAAAAAACTACCAAAATACCATTAAGATTGCTTAATGTGGGTTAGAAATCAGATAATAGTTATATTTTCAAATAGTTGCAGTTCTTTTTGATGAAAAAGTGGTTGTATTTATTTCTCTAGGCACAGATGGTATACCAATTGATTGAAGATTAAGGATACCAATTTTGATTCAAAGAGAGCTGCCTAAGAGAAATACTGCTTTGTAAGATAGTGAGTTCCCTGTAGTAAGATCTGCTCAAGCTAGTCTGTGGGATAACTTGTTAAAAATGTGGGAGAACAGAGAGATGAAGTAGAAATGAAGGAAAGCCTGATTTCTAAATTTTCTTCCAACTAAAATACTTAACATTTTATGATTCCCTGAGCAATGGAAGGCAGAATTAGACTAATCAGATGTACTCAAGGAGACAGAGACTTAAATATGATGTTTGTATTCCTATTCATGAGCATTTCAAAGGTGTTCCACTTCTAAGATATAAGTACAAACTCAAAATGTCTATTTTCTCTGCTGTAGATTCAATAACCGTCTCGTGTTAATGGGCCTGACTTCAAGTGGAAGAAAAAAACCTTCCTTCTTTGCTGTCAAAATAACAAACAGAATGAGATTTCAGAAGAACATTGACGGATCTTTACTCCATAATTGAAAGATGTGCCTATTAAGGGGACACAGCAGGCCTGATGGGATTGTGTCATCATTTGCACAAATGCTAATTTTGATATGTGGCACTTCATAACTGTAAACATAGCATGGCTAAGTCCATATGATGTACAATGCATTCTTCCCCCAGGGGGCCTAGGCCTCAGCGAATCGATTACTGAAGGGCTATTTGCGGGGATTGAGGGATGGGGTGTTCATTCTCTCTTCTTGCTGTGCTGATGGACAGAGCCAATCTGAAATGGCAGGATGGTGTGCTTGCAAGAGAAACCATCTTTTTCTCCAGATCAACCATCTTTCCATGTACAGATGTGAAAATCATTTCCTTTCTCTGGCCTTAGTTTCTTCACTTGTAATATAAAGAATTTGAAATAGATAGGCTAATGTCTCTGAAATGGCTCTGCTTGACAAGTAGTCTGGAATGAGAGAAAGAATTTAGGGTTTTAATTAAGAGAGCCAAGGATTCAGGTTCTGCTCAGCCATTTGGCAGATCTTGAACAAATTTCCTGAGCTCGATGAGCATTGCTTTCCTCAACAAAAAACAAGTGTAGTCCCAGCTACTCAAGAGGCTGAGGCAGGAGAATAGCTTGAACCAGGGAGGTGGAGGTTGTTGTAAGCCAAGACCACACCATTGTACTCCAGCCTAGGCAACAGAAAGAGAGACTCTGTCTAAATAAATAAATAAATAAATAAATAAATAAATAAAGAAGAAGAAGATCTCTTTTTGCCATGTAAAGTCACAATATGAAGGCAGCTATCTGCAAGCCAGGAAGAAAGACCTCACCAGGAATTGATTCAGCTGGCATATTGATTTTGTATTTCTAAGCCTCTAGAATTATGAGAAATAAATGTCTGTTTTTGAGCCATTCCATTTATGGTACTTTATTATGGCAGCATGAACTGACTAAAACAGCAAATACTCAGTAAATGTTTGTCAAATAAACACATGAATAAAAGTACTACATGTCAATCCTTACCTCCATAAATGAAGGTCCACAGCGTTAATTAAAATTGTAAAAAAATAAAATTTTTAATAAAGATGCTAATTTGCCATCTGCCTCCTAAGTATGCAGGATTTTCTTTTCTTCCTCCTCCTCCTCCTCCTTTTTCTTCTTCCTCCTCCCTTTTCCTAGTTCTATCTGGTTTGTTATAATAGCAGTGGAAGGAACATTCCTCATGCAATGCTCTGAGCTCAGATCCATTTAGCTTTGTATGGAAAGGTCCATAGGTCTGTGTGCAACCTTAATGTAGGTTTCTTATAAGCATTCACTGAAGTAAATTAATCAGAGACTGCCTTTGGCCACACATAGAAAGCCTCTATAAAACCCAATGGGGAATGTAAATTTAGCAGTGAAATCTGAAAACATATGCATTTTGTACAACCCATCTCAAATTCTTTTGGGAAAGATAATGAACTAAAATGTTGGGAAATATAATTTTCTCAAGCAAGAAATAAGAGAATTGAATAAGTTGGAAAGAATGGACTTTTAATAAACGGTACAGTATTTGATGTTTTCAAAAATCAAATAAAAGGCCACAAATTGAATAAAATAGTTTTTTGTTAATGGTGAGACTTGCAGGGCAAGTTAGAGCTCATTAAAAGGTGATGGGAACTATGCAGATTAGATCAAGTTTGGTAATTGGCTGGTTCTGAATCCATTAGAAAGGTTATAGGGCTCTTTGGGTGGGTTATGTTTTATAAATGGATGATTAGAAGTATATTAATGGGCCAAAGGGTTATAAGGATAGGATCGGTTTAGTAATATAATGTCTAGGATAACATTAGACTGGGGGCAAGGTTATATGGATAGCATTAGATTTGAGGAATAGGTCAGTTATGACCATATTAACTGGGTTATGGGGTTGTTTGAAAAAGTGTCCTGTGTTTAATGACAGTGAGAAAACAAGTATCTAATTAGACTTCTTGTGCATCCTTAGCATTTCTAATACTCTAGTGCCTTTATATGTAAACGTTGTCCTCCAAAATTTATGTGGGATCTTGACCAAGATCTTACTAAGAGTTCAGGTATCAAGCCAAACCGTTAATTCCTAGCAGAGTCTGGTTTTCATTGGCGTGTGTCACCAAAATATAAAAAATGCATACTGGGAAAAGAGAAAGCATGAGATTATGTCAATATTTCTCAAAACCAGGTTCAAGAGGAGATACCATTTGAGCAGAGTCACAGCAAGTTGAACACATGCTTGTCACAGAGATGGTAATTGGAGACTGAAGAGGCAGTCTAGGAAGAGGGTGTTCTGTGAAAATACGTGGGGATGATGAACAGACCAATGCCTTCAAGGAACTCAGAGAGCCTGTGTGCATCTATCTGTGTTGGAGAGAGAGAAATAAAAGAAGCAGGGTTGTACAGATGTGTGTATTTGTATTTGCAGTAAATGATAAGAAAAGATAAGATTGCAAGGCTGGAGTTTAAGGGAAGAGTGCATAATTTATAAACTGTGTTAATTATAAATGGGAACTTCATTTTTTCCACCAGTCTACCCCCAAATGCATTTCACAGCAAACAAATACCATAAATACACAAGAAAACAATAAAAAGTGAGAATTGTATGGTTAAATACATTTGTTAATGCTGTTTTAAATTCTTAGCATCTGCCTCTTTTAGTAAATATTTAATTCACATTAGAAACTTAAAGGTTGTGCCTGGGCGCGGTGGCTCACGCCTGTAATCCCAGCAGTATGGGAGACTGAGGTGGGCAAATCACTTGAGGCCAGGAATTCAAGACCAGCCTGAGCAACATGGTGAAACTTAATCTCTACTAAAAATACAAAAATTAGCCAGGCTTGGGTGGTGAGCACCATAGTCTCAGCTAGCCCAGAGGCTGAGGAGGAAGAATGGCTTGAACCCAGGAGGTGGATAGTGCCACTGAACTCCAGCCTGGGCAACACAGCAAAACTCTGTCTCAGAAACAAACACACACTAAATTTAAAGGTTGTGAAGAGTTCTGCAGTTACAAAAATGATTCCTTACCTTCCTTGCCCCACCACATTTTAAGATTTTGGAATAATAGATACCTTTTTACCTATTCCAACCTCCAACAGAATGGTTATTAATATTCCTTTGCATAAATGTTCTAAGGAATACACTTTTGGAAAACATTATTCTAAGAAAAGGGAAGCTGTTAAAAGAAAGGCTAAGCATACTTAATTTTCTCATTATTTAAAAGAAGATAGAATAATACAGAAAGTTAATTTATTGCAAAGAAAATGGGAAAATATTGATATTGTAGTAGAATAGTTAATTTGAATTATCTACTCCTAAATGGGTATATGACCTTTAGAAAACTTGATCTCTGTGTGTCTCAGTTTTCTTAAGTATATGATTAGGATAACAAAGGAATTTAAGAGCACTAGATAAGATAATGTTTATAATGATGAACAGTGCCTGGTAAGTAGTGAGAGCTTGATTAATATTAAAAGTTGCAAAAATTCTAACCTTCCCCACAGTCTCAGGTATTCTGGCATGCTCAGTTCAGCCTCCTGTTCCTAGGTTCAAGTGTAGGAGCTCCTCCTCATGTTATGTACAGGGCTTCCTTTTAATCTACTATCATATTTGGGAACATTATAGGGAGAAATTTTTGCTAGGTAGTCCAAGGGTTGTAGAGTAAAGCTCATGGACTGGGCATCAATTTTCCTCTTGGCTGTCAGATAGTAAGGATACTTGACATAAATTGAATGAGATGATTCTGTGATGAGTCTAATTATGTAACTGGTGCAAGAAACAGGATTTTGAGGGGCAAGCACCCTGAAACACATAAGAAAGGAGCCACCAGCTAACAAGGTCATCATGGTGATATAGCTACTGATCCCAGATCTTGGGCTTCTAGGAAACCTTTACCCAGCCCCCATGCTCATTTCTTCCTGGACAGTCATTCCGCTTGGAATCTATTGTCTCAGTTCAGAACACTTAGACTTTATAAATAACCCTCTCCGTCTTCACCAAGCCTGTTGGCCAAAAAAATTTTATAAATTTAAAAATGTTATGCATAGTTTTTCTTTTTGGTTCTCAATATTACTTTTGGCAAGTAATCAAAAAGAGTCTGGACATAAATCAAGTTAAAATAATTAATAATAGCTAAAGTGTTTTTCCCCTTCTTTCAGGGACTGGCGGAGTTACTCTTAAGAAGAAATAAAAAACAAAACCAAAAACAATCTGATCTCTGCTTCTTGGGGAGAATGATGGAGTTCTGAATTCTGTTCTAAGTCCGTTTTCTGCCCATTCCTATTTCTCCATGATTTCTACTCTAGGGTAATAAAGAAACAGTTAAGTTTCCATATTGGGCTAAACATCCAAATCTTAACTCACTATTGTTATGTTGGGTGCAATAATATGAAAGAAAAATTGTTTTACTCTTAGATCTTAAATGTAGACCTTAAATGTTCTTACAAGAAAGAAAAAAAGAAAAAAAAGAAAGAAAGAAAGAAAGAAGAAAGAAAGAAAGAAAGAAAGAAAGAAAGAAAGAAAGAGAAAGAAAGAAAATATGGATTACTCCCATCCTTCTTTCTTTCTTGCCTTTATCTTTTCTTCCTTCACATCTGTCCTGCATTTTCCTCTCTTTCTTCATGAAAGCTCCATTGATGTCACTTGCTTTTCCCTCTGGCACTCTGACAATATTTTACACACATTTCTCTTTTTTAGGTTTCATTTTTGTTTTATTTAAAGTTTGATTTGCCACAGAAAAAAACACTCACACTTCACAAGTTAAAATAGCCAAATAAAATTTACTGCAACTTTTGTAGAATTCAATTTGTGTAGCAAGACATGTTACGTTTTTTTCTAACTGAAGATTTAATGATTAAATGTATGTCCCTCCCAGTTTTAAACTACTTCCAGAGGACAACTTTGGCTTATTCTTCTATCTGTCTCTTTCCTGGTCCATGGTTCAGTGCTGAATAACTGTTCGACAAATGATTGCTGGAGGGATGTGAAAATGAATGAAAGTATTCCTTCAAATCTCAGCTATGAGCATCACCCTACCCATCTTTTTGAAAAGAGGTCTGAAACAATTAATCTTTACTGTCCATTCCAGTTAAGACACTATGTGGTCTGTGATTAAAAACAAATAAGCAACGACGCTATAAATAACCTTCAGATGAACTCATTCAGTAACCTTTATTTCCTTGTGAATGTGAATCTAGCAGATTTTTTTTCTTTTTAATGTTTAAACACAAAACTTGATTTGTATGCTGAGTCTGGTGCTGTGGTGAGTTCCTTTCATTGTGTTTGAAAACCAGGGGTTTGGATGAGGACAACTGACAGACCCTTAACTTTGAAATCACAAATGGGCACCACCATAATAATCACGTGTATTTATAAATCAGAAACAACTTTCCCAACAAGACTTCTTTACCTCACCTCCCACTGAATTACTGCTCCTTTTCAGAGCTGTCAACTTGCACTCTCATTCCTAATTAACTCACCTCTCAAAGCAGATAGACGGCTAAAGGAACCAACCCTCAATTTTTCCTTCCTGTATTCATTCCCACTTCAGGTCCCTGGACTTTGGGACTCATTCTGCTCGACTTGATCCCCCACTCTCCACACTGAGCATATACACGTGCTCACACCTGGCAGAAGAGGAAGAGGGGGCATGAGGGAATGTCCTCTTCAGAATGGAGAAAAAGTAAGAAACATCTGGGATGTTTAAGAGAGAACCCTTTAGGCTGACTCAGGAGTTGAACTGAATGTGAAAGAGATCAAGTAGAAAAGCCAATAATTATACTACAAAGCTTCCCAAGAAAACATCACCATGGCATCTCAATGCAGATTATCTTCCCACTAGAGGATGTTTTTCATTAAAAAAATATATGTACATCCACCCAACTATCCAAGTATATATGAAAGTGAATTTATCAGCCACCTACTTTTCTCCATGTCCAGTACCATGTCTCTAGACTAAATCACCATGGTCTCTCAGCTTCATTGCTTTAACAGCCTCCTTCTCCAGAATGCAGCCACCATAATTGGTTTGTAGAGATATAATTCCACTTTGTATTTCCACTTAACATCCCTATTGGTTAAACTCTTTTTCCTATTAATTTTAAGATGAAATTCGAAGGCATAATAGCTTATGATACCCTGCATGGCCTTGCCCCTGCTTAACTTTCTAGCCCACTTCCACTCTACTTTGCACTGATTTTCAGAATAAACAAATTTTGTCGTGCTTCAGACCCTCCACACAGGTTATTCTTTCTGCCTGAAAACTTCTTCCTCCTACCGTTACTTGACACTTGGCTTATCCTATAGACCAAAGTCTAAATTTCACTTTTTTTGTCAGCAACATTTCATTCTATCGACATTCCATACTCACCAATACAAGTCAGTCTCTCAGTTATACTCTGGCATTTCAGCCTTTACCTTTCTTCATAGCATTCATCACAATTTGTACTTATATGTATAGCTGCAGATATATAAATATTTATCTTTTTCACTAGACCAGCGAATCAGACAGAGTTGATTTTTCCCTCCGGGAGAGATTTGCCAATGTCTGAGGTTACGTTTTGCTGTCAAAATTGTGTACCAGAGAAAGGAATATTACTGGCATCTAGTTGGTAGAGGCCAGGGATGCTTATAAACATCCTATAACGCACAAGACAGTTTCTCACAAGACAGCATTACCCAAACCAAAATGACAACAGTTTCAATAGTTCAGAAACCATGGCCTAGGCTACAAGCACTGTGATCTAAGTGGAAGCCACGCCTGCCTTAAACATCCCCATTTCCTCAGAGCCTATATTTTACTTGATATATATTGTGCTTACTAGATGTTGATTGGATGAACACATATTCCTTATTACAAACACAAACTAATCATTCACTGATTTATCATTTACTGAGCATCAATGGCATAATCAGGCCATGCATTTTTCAATGATACTATAATGATACAAGTGTCCATATTATCAGGAGCTTTAAAATATGGAAGAGGAATGAAAAAGTGAGCAATCAATTAAAATTGAGAAAGATGATAGTGTACCATACAGTTCAAAAAATTATTTTACTTACTGAAGTAGCACAAAGGATGTTTTTTAAAAAAGTAACACATATCCTTCATTCACTTAACAAATATTCATTTAAGGCAAATTTGGGAATGCATCCATGAACAAGACAAATATGACCCCTGTCCTAGCGGAACTTATATTCTAAAGGAAAAGACATATAGTAAAAGAAACACTAGAAATCAACAAGATCATTACAGGTGAACTACATGATCTGAAAACAATAGGTAAAATGATGAGTTAAAGCGTAGCAGGAAGGGTCCACTTTAAATAGTGTAATTAGAAAAGTTATCTTGGAGGACATGGCATTTTGCATGAGGTTGGAATACTACAAATTGCACAGATGTACATAAAGATATATAAGCTCACTTTCCAAACAAATTAAACAACATATGTAACATATGTGAAAAAGACCTTTGAATGATGCAGGGAGATGAAGGACATTGATGAATCTAGAATTCTATGAGATTCAGAGAAAAATGGCATAAAATGAAGTTGGAGATAGATTTTTTAAAACCTATGACAATTAACTAGGTCATAGTAAAATGCACGAGTTTGTATTCTAAAATTAGTGATAATCCACATGGACTTTTTACATTTAAATTTGTATTTAAAATGATCACTCTGGCTCTCTCATGAACACAAGTGGAAAGAATGGAAATAGACAAAACTACTAGTGAGTCATTGCAGTGGTCCATGTGACAGGTGAGGATGACTTTCATATGGTGGTGGAAGTGGAGAATGGGAGAAGTAAATGAATGTGATATGGTTTTCAAAGTTACGATAGACAGAAGTTGATGATAAGATAAATGCAAAAGAAAAAATTTTAAAAAATCAAAACAATACCTAAATTTGGGGCACAGTAATTTTCTATGGGGAGTATTATTTTAAGAGAAGATTGGATTAGAAATGATGCTTGTATGTCTTGTTGGTGGTGGTCACATACTGCAGCTGGACATAGTACAATTGCAACATTAGACATGAAAATGGCAATAGTGCAATGCTTACACAGTACTATATGTCAAACATTCTTTGCACTTTACAGACTTTGGCTGTTTTAATCTTCAAAACAACTTCATATGTGAGATATGACTCTCGTCACCATTTAAAAATAGAGGAAACCAAAGTAAAGAGAGTTAAAGTAACACAGCTTAGAGCAAATAGCAAGTATCATGGAAGTGGAAATATGAATAAGGCAGTTATGTAGAGGAATCTGTAATTCAGACTCCAGCTCCAGGCTGGGAATATTAATTTGCGTCATTTAAGACATGGTTGAAATTTGATGTCTAGGTAGAAAGACAGTATTACCAACAACAGCAAAAAATAGCCTTTAAACTTTGGTAATTCAATTGGTCGAACAATGTAAGGAAAGATGGAAACAAATGAGTAGGTAAGTCTAGCTTCTGTGATACATTTATATACTGTTATGTTGGAACATTTGGAAAATATAGGAAGTCTTCAGATTTTCAGGGCTGTGAATGCCAGGCTAAGTAATTTTATTTTCTGTATGTATTCTGAAATCTTAGAGAGCCTGTGGGAAAAAAAAAACAAGTGGCAACATAGAGTGGTACTTACAGATGACACATCAGACAGCAGTAGGTAGAACAGTTAAGAGTGCTGGTGAATAGAAGTTTTGAAATCATTTAAAAAGCAAGCACAATACCAAATTTCCTCCCAGGGACAAAGAATAAAAGAACAGAGTAAACAATGCATGATGTTAGCAAAATGAACATCGCAAGGGACTGATACATTCATTTTAGGAGAGCAGCCCAATTTCCTTGGGGATTCTGTCTCTCAAAACGATATTTCTCCGTCATGACTCCAATACGTCCCTTCTATTTCACTTTCCTTGAGGATAGGTAATTTAAGAGCTGTTGGGATTTTGCCAAAGAAAACATTCTCAGTGTTTCAGATCCTCCACAAATGGGACTTGGATGAGGAATTTCAATCTGGCAGAGGTATGATATAGAGTGTATAAATCTCTGCACACAGCGCTGAAGATTTAAAATATACACATCAAAAATCTTCAAACACCCAAAATCCATATGTCGGTGTCTAAGTAGTTACTGATAGTTCCTCTTTTCTTCATCGGTTAATTATTACATGAAGTTACCCTGTAGCATATGGAAAGAAAAGTAAATAATATTTATGATTGCCTTCTATCTTTTAGGCTATATTAGGCATATCACCCTACAAGTACCCTGAATGGTGATTAGATTGTTTATTTATCTAGCTTAATTGACTTTACTTACCTGAATTTACCATTAAACTATATATTTCCTTGGGCTGAGAATAAAAGCTTGTATAATATTGACATTTGAGAACATGGGCCCAATAGCCATGTTTTCTGGGTTTAAGTTCGAATTATCATTCTGTAAACAGGAGTATAAACTTTGACAAATAATTTAACCAATCTGAACTTAACTTCTTTATTAAAAAACTAGAAAATTTAATAGAAATAATGATGAGGATTAAGAGTTAATAGATTTAAGCTGCTTGTCTAATTCTGCATCAATAAGTGTTATTATTGAAATATTTCCCATAGAGAATTGGAAATCAATAAGTATTTGATGTTGATATTGTTGGATATAGTTTTGATCTAACATGGGTTCTTAAAGAAGTATCTCTGATGGCTGTGTGAAGCAATCAATAAGTATTTGATGTTGATATTGTTGGATATTGTTATGGTCTAATATGGGTGGCTTAATTAAAACCCATCGGTACACTGTATCCAGACCTATCTTTTATGCGAGGACACACAAAGACTCAAAATAAAGGGATGGAGGAAGATTCACCAACCTATGGAGAACAAAAAAAAAAGAAAAAAAAAAAAACCACAGGAGTTGCAATCTTTGTCCCTGATAAAATAGACTATATTAGCAACAAAGACTAAAAGAAACAAAGAAACAAAGAAGGACATTACACAATGGTAAAAAGATTAAAGTAACAAGAAGAGCTAACGACCCTAAATATATATGCACCCAATATAGGAGCACCCAGATACATAAGCCAAGTTCTTAACGACTTATAAAGAGACTTAGACTCCCGCACAATAATAGCGGGAGACTTTAACACTTCATTGTCAATATTAAACAGATCAACGAGACAGAAAATTAACAAGGACATCCACGATTTGAACTAAGACCTGGAACAAGTAAATTTAATAAATATTTACAGAATTCACCACCCCATATCTACAAAACATACATTTTTCTCAGTATCATATCTCACCTATTCTAAAAATGACCACATAATTGGAACTAAATCACTTCTCAGTAATTGCATAGCATTCCACAGATTTAAATGAAATATTGGTTGGCTGTTTGTTATTTTCTTCCCTTATTCCTTCCTGTCTCTATTGTTAAGTATAATTATTGGCATAAAAGAGGTCTTTAATATCTATATTTAGATTACATTCTAGCCTGAGCTATAGAGCAAGATTCTTGTTCTCTCTCCCCCTTTCTCTTTCTCTTCCTTTCTCTCTTTTATTCTTCCTCTTCTTTCTCTCTCTTTTATCCTTTTTTTCCTTTCTTTTTCTAAAAAAAAGTGTCTTCGATGGCTGTGTGAAGCAATCAATAAGTATTTGATGTTGATATTGTTGGATATTGTTTTGGTCTAATATGGGTTGCTTAAAGAAGTGTCTGATGGCTGTGTGAAGCAGATCAAGAAATGCTTACTGTAGCGTGGTTGTACTGAAGTTGTGTTGGTTGTATTAGTGTGCTTGGGTTGAAAGTGGAAGCAGATCACGAAATGCTTGCTGTAGCGTGGTTGTACTGAAGTTGTGTTGGTTGTGTTAGTGTGCTTGGGTTGAAAGTGGAAGGTAAGTTCAGAGGAAAACAGGAATTCGGGTCCTGAGAAGTGTGTGCAGTGAAACAGTGTTCAATATATGATATTAATGAATGGTAAGGGGTGCTTAGTGCTCAAGAGGGCTATTTAAATAAATGGAAACTCAAATATTGTTTAAAAAACAGTATTTCTGGGCCAGGTATGATGGCTCACACCTGTAATCCTAACATTTGGGGAGGTTGAGGTCAGAGGGTCACTTGAGCCTCGGAATTTTAGACCAGCCTTGGCAACATAGCGAGACTCCATCTCTACAAAAAAATAAAAATTAGCCAGGTATGGTGCTGTGCACCTGTAGTCTCAGCTAGTCAGGTCGCTAATGTGGGAGGATTGCTTGAGCCCTGGAGGTTGAGGCTGCAGTGACCCATTATTATACCACTGCACTCTAGCCTGGGTGACAGAGCTGAGACCCTATATCAAAAAAAGAAAAAAAGAAGGTATTTTGGCATTTTGGAAGGAAATGGGACAATTTCTCCCCTAAGATACTAAAAGTGGTCCATAATTCAATAAAATGTACAGTTGGAGATTATAAAACACAAGAAGAGCTTTTTCTTTACATGAGTACATGAAAACTATTTGTAATAGAAGCAAAGACAAACTAGAGGATGATGACATAAACTCAGAGACCATAAGGTGGGAAAGAATAAGCAGGCTTCAAGGAAGAAGAGTTTTAGAAAGACAAGAGGTGAAGGAACATTCTGTGACCAGTTTCTGGATATAAAGGAGGCATTTATAATGGAGATTAGGTTATAACTGGCACAGAAATAAAGGTCAAGGAATTTTTCAGAAAGCTGGAAGCATAGATTTTAAATGAAAGGGTAAGGTAGGATGTGTAACTATATGTGTGTCTGTTTTGGGGAGTAAAGATGGGTGAAAATACTTGCATTTTAATGGTGGATAAGGATGCCCAGGATGAGAGGCAAAACTGTCAACTGCCCTTTTGATTTTAGGACAATTCAGTCTGAGATTCCAAATTTTTTGGAAACAATGAAGTGAATTTGCAAATCTCTAAAAAAAGAGAATTTGATGTGACAGAAAATGTATTATATATAATGATAAAGAAATGGTTCAAAGTCCTTAAAATTAAAAGAGATATTTAGGATGGATATAAACAATAAATAATTAGTTAACAATGAAGTTTAAGAGATTATTTAAAACAACCTTTCCAGAGGGCTTAGAATGTTGGTTAAGACTATGAATGAACTTTAAAGAGAGGCTGCCTGGATTTGAGTTTCAATTTCATCTTTTTGCAAATATGGGGTCTTAGGGAAGTTAACTAAACCTTATATTGCTTCTATAAGAAGAGTATAACAACAATGGTCATAGAAGTTTAAGATTTATACTTCTATAAGATGACTTATAAGATGACCTATAACACATCTATAAGATGAATATAGGAAGGCCAAGGCAGGTGGATAACAAGGTCAGGAGATCAAGACCATCCTGGCCAACATTGTGGAACCCTGTCTCTACTAATAATACAAAAATTTGCTTGGCATGGTGGCACATGCTGAATCCCAGCTACTTGGGAGGCTGAGGTAGAAGAATAGCTTGAACCAGGGAGTCAGAGGTTGCAGTAAGCCAAGATTGCACCACTGTGCCCCAGCCTGGCCACAGAGCGAGACATTGTCTCTAAAAAAACAAAACAAAAAAAAAGATGACTATAACAACAGTACTGACAACATAAGAAATTTTATACTAATAAATTACTTAAAACAATTATTGGCACATAGTAAACATAATTTGACAAAAGTATATGTTAAAACACACAAATTCTGTAATTTATTCATTCATTCCTCTACTGAAGGACATCTTGATTGCTTCCCACTTTTGACAATTTTGAATAAAGTGTATGCATTCATGTGCAGATTTTTGTGGGGACAAACATTTTAAGCTCCTTTGGGTGAATATATAAAAACACAATTGCTGAATCATATGGTAAGAATATGTTTAGTTTTATAAGAAACTCTGAAACTCTTCCAAAGTGTCTGTACCATTTTGCATTTCCAGTGGGAAGGAATAAGAGTTCCTGTTACTCCACATCCTCGTCAGCATTTGGTATTGTCTGTGTTCTGGTATTGGCCATTCTAATAGATGTGTTGTGGTAACTCATTGTTGTTTTAATTTGCATATGATGTGAAATATCTTTTCATGTGTTTAATTGCTATCTCTATATCCTCTTTGGAGAGTATCTGCTAAGGTCTTTGGCCCATTTTTGAATTTGTTTTTATTTTACATTTGAGTTTTAAGAGTTCTTTGTATATTTTGGACAAGAATTTTTTATCAAGTGTGTCTTTTGCAAATATTTTCTTCTAGTCTGTGGCTTGTCTTCTCATTCTCTTTACATCTTTTGCAGAGCAAAAGTTCTTAATTTTAATAAAATTCAGGTTGTCAGTTACTTCTTTCATGGATCATGCCTCAGGTATTGTATTTCAAAAGCTACCTCCATATCCATGGACATCTAGGTTTTCTCCTATGATATCTTCTAGTAGTTTTACAGTTTTGATTTTACAGTTAGGCATATATACAGTTAGGTATATGATCCATTTTGAGTCAATTTTTGTGAAAATTGTTAGGGCTTAACCTTAAACCCAAAGGTATTGGTATTCAGAAGTGAGTCTTTGAAAGATGATTAAGCCATGATGGCAAAGCCCTCATGGATGGGATTAGTGCCCTTATAAAAGGGCCCAAAGGAGAGAGTTTCTCTCTCTCTCTTTTTTTTTTTTGCATATGTATGTCCAGTTTTTCCAGACCATTTCTTGAAAACACTATTTTTGCTCCATTATATTACCTTTACCTCTTTGTTTAAGAACCAGTTGACTATATTATGTGGGTCCATTTCAGAGCTCTCTTTTCTGTTCCACTGGTCTATTTGTCTATTTAATAAATACCACAGTGCCTTGACTAAAGGCCTTCATAGTAAGGTAGTATGAAGGTAGTATCAGTCTTCTTTGTCCTGATTCAATATTGGGTCCTCATTCAATATTGGATCAGCTATTCTGTGTCTTTTCCCTCTCCGCCTAAGTTTGAGAATCAGTTGGTCAATATCTACAAAATAACTTACTGGAATTTTAAATGGAATTGCAATAAATCTATAGATCAAATTTGGAAGAACTGATATCTTGACCATACTGAATTGTCTTATCCATGAACATAAAATATTTTTCCATTTATACAGTGCTTCTATGATTTCTTTTCTCCAATTTTTGTAGTTTTCCACCTATAAGCCACATACATATTTATTAGATTTATACCTAAGTACTTCATTTTGGGGATTATATCTGTGGTACATTTAGATAATAGAATAGTATTCAGTGCTAGAAAAATAAATGAACCACCAAGCTATGAAAAGACATGGAAGAACCTTGTGACGGTTAATACTGAGTGTCAACTTGATTGGATGGAAGGATGCAAAGTATTGTTCCTGGGTGTGTCTGTGGGGGTGTTGCCAAAGGAGATTAACATTGTGTCAGTGGACTAGGAGAGGCAGACCCACCCTCGGTCTGGGTGGGAACCATCTAATCAGCTGCCAGTGCAACTAGGATAAAAGCAGCAAAGGAAGGTACATGGAAGGAGTAGACTGGCTGAGTCTTCTGGCCTACATCTTTCTCCCGTTCTGGATGCTTCCTGCCCTTGAGCATCAGACTCCAAGTTCTTCAGCTTTTGGACTCTTGGACCTGTGCCAGTGGTTTCCCAGGGGCTCTCGAGTCTTCAGCCACTCACTGAAGGCTGCACTGTCAGCTTCCCTACTTTTGAGGTTTTGAGACTTGGACTGGCTTCCTTGCTCCTCAGCTTGCAGATGGCCTATTGTGCAACTTCATCTTGTGATCATGTGAGTCCGTACTCCTTAATAAACTCCTCTTCCTATATACATCTATCCTATTATTCCTGTCTCTCTAGGGAACCCTAATACAGACCTTAAATGCACATTACTAAGTGAAAGAAACCAAGATGAAAAGGCTGTATACTATATGATTCCAACAATATGACATTCTAGAGGATGTAAACCATGGAAATGGTAAAAAGATGAGTGGCTGTGGGGGTTGGACAGTAGAGAGGGAAAATAGGCAGAGCACAGGTAATTTTTAGGGTAGATAACATAAATGATCTGTATGATATTATAAATACAGGTCATTATACATTTGTCCAAATTCAGATAATGTACAACACTAATAATATTAAACCTTAATATAAACTATGAACTTTGAATCTTCATGGTGTCAATGACAGTGGATCAATCATCATCAATGTACCACTCTGGGGGCTGCTATTTATAATGAGGGAGGGCAGACATGTGTGGAGTCAAGGGATATGTGGGACATATTTGTACCTTCATCTCAATTTTTCTGGCAACCTAAAATTGATCTAATAAATAAAGTCTTTGATAATAATTTTAAAATAACATCCATACTACTATGGTTTGAATGGATGTGTCTTTTTAAAATTCCTGTGTCGGGACTTAAAGGACTTAAACCCAAAGGTGCTGGTATTCAGAAGTGAGCCTCTGAGAGATGATTAAGCAATGATGGCAAAGGCCTCATGAATGGGATTAGTGCTCTCATAAAAGGGCTTGAGGGAGTGAGTTTGTTTCTTTTTGCCATTCTGCCATATGAGGACACAGTGTTTATCTCTTTTCCTCCAGAGGACTCAGCAAGACAGTTTCATGTTGAAGCAGAAAACAAGCTCTTTCCAGACACCAGACCTACCGAAACCTTGATCTTGAACTTTTCAGCCACTAGAACAATGAGAAAAAAATTATATTGTTTATGAATTATCTAGGCTAAGATGTATTTTTCTAGTTGCCACAATGGACTGAGACATTTACCGACTGTTTGGGTAAATTATATAACCCCTATAAGACCCAGTTCTCATATTTATGACATAAAAATAGAAAAAATATGTGCCTCATAAAGTGTGATGGTTAAATAAAAATTAAATAAGATAGAGCAAGGGAAGTATATAATATAATACATTACACATAGCGGTCTGTAGGGTCCAGCCCTACAGGGTTCTGTGAGCCCCTCCCGGCTGGTGCAGAGATGAGAAATTGTAGAAATAAAAGACACCAAACATAGAGATTGAGAAAAGAGAGTTTGGGCCCAGGGGTCCACTGCTACCCAAATCACAGAGACCAGCAGTGGCCCAGAATGCTTGGATGCTCTCACTTTTATTGAGTTGCAAATCTGGGGGCAGGGAAGGTAGGGCATAGGTAGGGTGTGGACTTGGTTGGTCAGTGACTGGGGGCAGCGTAAAACAGTGCGTGGCATACAGGTGGGGGCTCAGGAATTTCTGGCACCTGAAGTGAGGTAAGGAGCATAATGCATCAGCACTTTTTCCATACTAATCAAGAAAGAACCAAAACAGTAAGATTTATATTACTATTACTGATTATCTTTTCTAAGAAAAAAAATATTAAGTGCAGAATCTCCTGTGAAATATTAAGGTGCAGAAGCAGAACATGATAGAAGACATGGAACGTGACCGCTGAAGCACAGCATCACATAGAGATGGTTAAGCCCCTGAATGTCTGCGGGCCTCCCTGACAGCTGCTAGACCTTACCCCAAGACCTTGGAGAACCAGAGTTTTGTCCTAACTCCTCTGGGGAAGGATACATCTCGGTCATCTTGGACATCTCCTTCCCTAGCTGGCTAAACAGCGGTGCTTTCACAGGGCTGCCACAAAGCCGAGGTGCCCTCCAGCAGCCCTTATGTGGGCGTGACAGAGGGCTTAAAGCATCTTACCTTAGTGTCATTCATTTCACAATGTCACCCCAGGTTCACACTTCCCACCTGAGTGGCATTAGTAAAAAGAATTAAGATCACCTATGAATAACTAAGATCACATATGAATAACTAATAACTACTATTGATTATATTTCTAGTTACTTTCTTCTTCATTATTTATATGGAAATGGGCTGAGGCTTTTTGTTCCCACCTCAGCACTTATGGGATCTTCCCCCTACAATGGTCAAAGAGTATTTTCTGTTACTTGTTATTACCTAATATAGTTTGGATATTTGTCCTCACTCAAATTTCATTTTGAGGTACAATCTCCAATGCTGGAAGTGGAACACAGTGACAGGTGTTTGGATCATGAGGGTAGATCCCTCAAGAATGGCCTGGGCCATCCCCTTGGTGATAAGTAAGCTTTCGCTCTGAGTTCACAGGAGATCTGGTTATTTAAAAGTGCATAACGTCCCTCATCCTCGCTCTCTCTTGCTGCTACTTTCACCAAGTGATGTGCCTGTTGCCCTCACCTTCTGCTATGATTGAAAGCTCCCTGGGGCATCACCAGAAGCGAGGCAGATGCCAGCATCGTGCTTTCTATAAAGCCTGGAGAACAGTAGCCAATTAAACCTCTTTTCTTTATAAATTACCCAGTCTCAGGCATTTCTTTATAGCAATGCAAGAATGTCCTCACACAGTACCATTATAACAACTATTTATAAAATCACAATAATTATTTTGAATTTAAGGTTTTTAGACTTCATAAAAAGCATGAATTATCCAGAAGGAATTGCTTCATTAATAAACTTTAAAAATGGTTTGCAGTATTTAATATTTTAATATAAATTAAAGCTTCTTCCTCAGTTGATCATCTTTTTTCTTAACAATTCCTCATCATATATTGATATCATGAACGAAAGCATATATAAACATATATTAAATATAAAATAAACAATAATAAACATATATTATTCTTAGCAGAAGGCAGGATGCCAAGAGAAATGAATTCTGTTGTAATAGGGAGAGGGACTTCTAACTATACAGGCATTAAAAAGCTATTCAGAAGGAAGCTATAGAATTCAGTGGTACTAGGTACAATATATACTTTGTACATAATGCATGCCAACAAAAATCAGAAGAAAACCAGTATTTATTTATTTTCTTCCATGGGAATGTGTTGCTCTTGACCAACATGATTGTCTGCATTTCTCCAACAACTGAGTTTCTATAGGATATGCACTATGTCTTGGACACTCTTGTGGACTTATCACCTAGAAAACTTCCTAAAATATAAGAGGCATTTAATAAATATTTGACAAATGTATGTGTTCATAAAGAAATCACTAGAAATCTAAAAAGAAGGGACTACCTTCTCCACAGGGAATGGACAGAGTAACTGAATGTCACACATTTTTAAATCAAATTTGTATGTTTGTCACAAACTCATCTATTTTGTAATTACTATTTCTAAGGCATTATATATAAAGAAACTCTACTATTTAGTTGTCTTTCACCTCCTCTCTTTAAAAAACAAAACATGAAAAACTGACCACAATTTTGCTACTGTTTATGATTTTTCTATTAGCAGACAATGCAGATTCCTTGTTCACTTATGAGACCAAATTTTCAAAACTAGTTTTTGCTACCCCATATGTGAATTTTAATTTCTCCAGTGTGTCTTGATGCATTTTCGATAACAACATTGTCAGTCTCATTTTCCCATTCTTTCATAATTTTCTGAATACTTCCTCTAGTATCTTCAGTTAGTCATTGATAGTTACCTGACCCTGCTCCTCATTTTTTTTCATCTGTATAATATCAGTGTTTGCCTCCGAAAGCTTTTGCATACTTTCTGGGGTATCAGTTTTTGAACTCTGCAAAAGTAATTAAGATTTCCCCAAGTCCTGTTTTTAGTGCATTTTCTTCATTTTAAAATTGGTTGTTAAAATTCAAGATGCCTTGTAACAACCTCTCCTGCAATTAAGGGACAGACGTGTGTCTGGATGTTTTAGTAGGAGAAAAAAAATCATTCAGCAAACAGCTGTGGTTCAGAAAAGAGCAGTTCTGTGTTGTCCATGGTGCTGAATGTGATTTCCTGTGGGTATGGCAAGGCATTAATGGCTTGTCCAAGAATCCAAATAGAATTTGATTTTTACAAACCACATAAGCCAGTCTGGAATGTATAATAGAAAACTGAATGCATATAGATTAAAAGTAGAGTATATGTCAACAGCATTAAAATATGACAGTTTTATTCATTGTTTTCCCTCCATAATTGGAAATGTTTTAAGTAATACAAGCAGATGTAATGTTTGATTCCCATCATTTGGGCAAATGTTTCTTCATGGGTTTTAAATGTTCAAATTTTCCTGTATTACTTAACCTATGAGATTTGCTTCTTAGCTTATGACTTACTAGTCAAATAAAGCATAAATTCAAATAAATTTTATTTATTTCAAAGGCATTTGTTGAAGACCTAAATGCACAATGTCTTTATACCATATGTTTTGCAATACGTATTTAACTGTTATAATGCATGTCAATATCATTTAATTTAAAAGTTCACTTTTGTGGAGAAGGTATTTGGCGGCAACATCCTTAATATGTGTACAACTACTTAGACCTTGATGAATAAAGGGATATGAAAATCTGAGTGTGGGACTGGTCAGGCTCTGACTTGAGCACAGATGCAGACCGTGAAAAAGACTATTTTAAAACTTATGCTAGTGCCTTGCCCAATGCTAGATAATCCTATCGGGATCTACAGACAGAGAAAGACAGAATGGATAGAAAGATTTAAATCCAATTGAATGCCTGGAATTTGTCTACAAAAGGGCAGATATGGCATGTGGATGCTCCGGTGAGATCAAGTAGTTTAAGAAATGTTCGATGACTGTTGGTGCATTACCCATGGGTTCTTTCACTTTGAATTATTCCACTATGAAATACTCATCTGCTGGCTGCAGAGAGAGGATGACAGAGAGAAAAGAAACATCTTTGCCTTGTCTAAACTTTGTAGAGAGGCTGTCGCACATAGATAGGGCAGGCTGTCTCCTCTCATTTGTGTTAACAGGCCCTAAATCACTCTTTCAATTCACTGCCTCTTACTATGGAGACCACAGTGCTTGGTTCTTGCATGATGCCATAGTTACAGAGGGCTCCCATGAAATGTTTCAGTAGGTCCATTGAAGGATTTCAAGCCCTCCCCTCCCAGCTACTGTGCTAACCATTACTTTCTGGGCACATACACTCCACCAAACTAACAACACTCAAAGTGGCACTCCCAGTAAAATTCTCGTTAAATCTGAATGTGCTAATTAACATCTACCAATGCTAATATGTGGAATTGACCTCTGTGCACCTTACAGTTAACACCTTTCTCAGGAGGCTATTCTGAGTATGCACTGCCTTTGGACTTCACACTCTGACCTTTTTCTTGTATCTTTTGGCCCATTTTATGAAGTAATCCTTCCTGTTGTTACAAGCAAGTGCTCTGTGTCAGCACTCCAAATCACCGTTTGCATGACCTACCCCAAAGATTCTCACTGAGTGAGACTTTGGCAAATTTAGCAGAGTGATTCTAGCTTATACTGTACAATTCATTTATTGGAGAGAACTTAGCAATTTTTGGTCCCCAATGTTAACTTCCTATTGAATAGTAGTAGCATAACTGGAGAAGGCAACCCTATGCATTTCCAAATACATTTGGGAGAGATTTACTACCCTAAATTGACAGCCATTGATAACTCCTTCTTGCAATTAAACTAACTTATAAAATAACTACAAGGGCTGTAATTAGAGCTCCAGTGTCCTGGATTCAATTCTTATGTTGTCTTGGTCTCATGGGAGTCATATATAGAGGAGGTGAGTTTAGAAAAAAATTAAGTCAGTAGGAAGTACTCTCTGAATACTTAGGGAGATATGGTTATAATTTTTATCATTTGTTAAATGTGTAAGAATTTAGCAATTTTTTGTCCCCAATATTAATTTCCTATTGAATAGTAGTAGCATAACTATGGAGAAGGCACCCCTATGCATTTCCAAATACATTAGGGAGAGATTTACTATTCTAACTTGACAGTTATTGATAACCTCTTCTTGCAGTGAAACTAACTTATGAATTGTTCAATTGCATCTCTCTTACCTAGAGTTGGGATTATTTTTCTCTTCAGTTAGGTTTATGTTTATAAGGAGAACACTATGAAATTCTAAGAACAATTACAAATAAGAATGTGTTAACTGATTTAATAAATTTTTGGAGTGTGTGTAAAAAGTAGACTATTTTAACTCAGGAACTTTTTTTTTCTGCTTTCTTTATTCTATTATTTCAAATTTAAATCTCAAAAATTGGCTAAATATCTCTCCTAAGCTGCTCGTTCAAACCAGTTACCATTGGAAGTCATTGAGAAGAAAGAAGTACTTTGTAATGGACCTGAAAGGAGTTTATGCTATCAAGTTCTTAATAGACAAGCTGTGCAGCCCTAGGCAAGATTGACACAACTGGTGGGTGCTCTCTGGCGATCCCCTAAGGATTCAATAAGTGGAATAAATGGGCAATGGAGAATGAAGTGAGTTGGAAAAGTGCCTGGTTGACTTAATAAATTCTAGAAAAGAGACATAGGGCGGATTTATCTTCCATGAATAAATCTGTTTTACTTGGACTGTATACATACATGCATGCACACACGTGTGCACACACACGCTGTAATTTGTCTTTTACCTTAAATGTATCATGCTTTCTTGGGCTTTATTCTGACAGTAAGTTAAACCACCTTGACTTCAACTGTAGTTAAAGAAAACTCTACCTCATCCAGAGCATAATTTGTCTCTATTGCTATAAGAAGCCCTATCTCTGGTGTTTGACAGTCAACCAAAGAGAAAGAAGACAGCCTAAGGGTTCTTAAGCTGAAATTGCTTCCATGTAGAACTGTTTATCAATGTGCTCACTCCACTTTCTCAGCTTTTTTCTTCTGTGGCTTACTTTCGTAATACAAATACCTTCAAGCTACCGCTGGGAAACCTGAATGTCTGAATTCAATGCACTCTTATGCTAACTTGGTACCCTGTGTCCCTTTAATTAATATGTAATTGGAATTATCAGTATTTATTGAAAATGGATTCAATGCTAAATACTTAACAGACATGATTTTTATAGCAAATCTATGAGGTAAGTATTGGTATCATTTTTATAATTGAAGGAACTAAGACCCACAGAGGTCAGTAAAGATAATAAAGAACCAGTCACAATAAAGGCAGAAACTGAGATTTAAACCTAGTAACACAGTTTTTCTTGATTTAAAAAAATATTCCAGCTTTCTTAGAAATTAAGTTCCAAATGATATCTCCTCTCTTATTCCTACAATGCTCATGGATTTCTACATTAAATTCAAAACCATAGGTAATGCATCAAGAACATCAAGACAAATATTGAATGTCTTCATTCAATATTTCTTGTTAATTCTAGGAAATTTTATACAATCTAATAAGTTCTGATTTCTGTCTATCCTAGTTTATGTCTATGCAGCCTCTTCCATCTCTAGGGAATCATCAGTATAAGCACTGGGCTTATTTGCAGCTCACAATCTGCAGTTAAGAAATCCTGAGACCCAGGAATTATCTAGGCTCAGCCTGCCAGCATCACTGTATTCAATTCACTGAGGTCTGTATTTTCAAAGCTGTGGATTCAAGTTATTTTTCCTTAGTTAATTCAACATTTTCAGTGTTGTTGTGCTACATCTTCTTTGTTTTGTTAGGAAAGGGAAGTGTCAGAGAGTTCTCTTGAGAGAAAACAAAGGGATTTATAACCCTAGATTCTGCAAGGAAAGGATAACATTGAACAAAAAGCAAACAATCAGTAATGGAAATTCCAGTATCATTGCATCTTCAGAAAGTAAAATTTTTTAGTAATTACATATTTATAGAAAATGTTTAAATTATGTCTTTTGATTGAATATCAGATTCTTATCTGAGCAGGTGAAATCTAATCACATGGGTTCTTAAAAGTAGAGAATGTTTGCTGACTGTGATAAGAGAGAGTTGTGACTATGGAAGAATGGTCAGAAAGATGAGTATCATTGGCTTTGAAGATGGAAGAAGGGAGCCGTAAACTAAGAAATTAGGTGGACTCTAGAAGCTGGAAAAAGCAAGGAGACAGATGTTCTGCTAGATCCAGATGGGAATACAGACTACCTGACATCTTGATTTTAACCCAGTGAAAATCGTATCATATTTCTGACCTATAAACTGTGTAATAATATGATTGTATTATTTTAAGTCACCGAGCTTGTGTGGTTTTTTATGACAGTTATAGAAATACAATAAGCTTAACTACTCAGACATCCAGACTAGCCAAAATCTAAGCTAGATTTCCCAACCCAGGCTCTCCCTAGATGTCTTTTCTTTACTTATTTATGGCACCTAAACTGAGGTTGAGGTCTACCACAGGTCCTAAACAAAACTTGTCTTGGGGAATGTTACTGCAGCCTTGGTTCCATGAATGGTAAGGTTGTGATACTAGTCTTAAGTTTAAGTGTTGACATCTCCAAATCATAGACTTTCCACATCTGTTGTCCAAGAACGGCCCCATCTGTAAGACAACCCTTCTTGATTTGTGGAACAAATATCTGTTTTATACACACTATGTGCCATTGTTATGCTGATTCCAGGAATCCAGGAGGAAACAACATGGACAAAATCCTTATCCATGTGAAGTTTATACCTTAGAACAAAGGTGGGCAATCAATGGCTCACGAATCAAATGCAGTACACCACCTGTTTTTATAGTTCTCTATAATACAGGCATGTGTTATAAAAACATTCATTTGTTTATTTTTCATTCTGCTTCTATGGTAAAAGAGTAGAGACTACATGGTCCATAAAGCCTACGATATGTACTATCCAGCCATGTCTAGAAAAAGTTGGCTAACCCTTGCTCTAAAGGGAAAACAGACAATGAAACAAATATATACAGATAGGAAGAGTATTATGAGGAAGTACAGGGTGCTCTGAAAGTATCTTAGGGTATGGATATGACATTTAACCAAATCTGATATAACTGACACTTGGGTTACAGGACATCGCACTGTAACATAACAAGGGCTTGGTATCCCTTGCTTTCAGGGGTCTCTACCCTCATTCTGTCAGATCCTAGTTTCCCATCAATTAGTGAAACCAGACAAACAAATATACAGACAGACAAGCATTAGCATGACTTCAAGTCCCAGCTCTCTAACTTTCTAGCTATGTGGTGTTAGATAATGACATTAGATGGCTTCTGAGCTTCTTATTTCTAAAAAGGTCATTTAATTTTTATAAGGATTGACTAGAACATTGTACTGCAGTAGCTTGATTGTATCAATGGCCCCACTAAAGACATCTTTGTATCCACAGCCCCTGGTGTCTGGACCCACTCTGTAACCTTTTGTTCCCTCCTGTATTAATCAGAGTTCTCTAGAAGACAGAACTAATAGGATAGATGTATACATAAAGGTGAGTTTATTAAGGATATTAACTCACATGATCACAGGTCTCACAATAGGCCATCTGCAAGCTGAGGAGCAAGGAAGCCAATCCGAGTCCCAGAGCTGAAGAACGTGGAGTCTGATGTTCGAGGATAGGAAGCATCCAGCATGGGAGGAAGGTGGAGGCTGGAAGGCTAAGCAAGTCTAATCTCTCCACCTTCTTCTGCCTGCTTTTTATTCTAGCTGCACTGGCAGCTCATTAGATGGTGCCCACCTGGATTGAGGGTGGGTCTGCCTCTCCCAGTCCACTGACTCAAATGTTAATAGCCTCTGTCAACACCCTCATAGACACACCCAGCAACAATACTTTGCATTCTTCAATCCAATTAAGTTGACACTCCATTTTAACCATCACGCCTCCCATGCTGACTTCTACCTTGGCCTTTTAACTTTCTTTGGTCAATGTAGAAATAGAAAATGTTATGCAAGGAGAGACTCCCAAATGTCCTTCCTTTTTACTTCTCATCCTTCCCCATGAGAACACGCTTAAGACAGACTGCTGAAGAAGGAGGCAAGTGCAACAGCATTGAATCAGCCTGGTCATCCCAGCCAAGCCTCCAGATATGTAAGCACCCTCCTCAGATTTGCAGAGCTGCCTGGCCCAAACACTGTTGGCCACTGTCGAGTGAGCCCCACCAAGATCAGCTCAGAACAGTAGAACTAACCAGATGACTCTAGCCTCATGAATACACCTCAGTGTTTATTTTATTTTCCTCTGAGCTTTCATGGTTGATAGTTTCATAATTTTTTCTTTTGCAGGAGCAGCAATTAACTGAAGCATATACAGGAAATGGGATAACAATGTGCCTAGCATGTACTCACTACTCAGTAAAATCTAACTCCTGCCTTCCCAACACTGTCACCTGTATGATACAAATATCAGCAGGTATCAATTCAGAGTGTGCTGTCATTATTACAGCAGTTGGGGTGATGTGTTACTTTTACTGGGTTTCCAGGTAACAGCATGCTTGCAGACACACACACACACACACACACACACACACACACACACACACACAGAGTTAAATAAAATGTGGGTCTCCCCAACTACATTCTTAAATAAGTACCTGCCTGTTGCATCCTAAGGAGACCAAAGTTCCCTCCAAATCTCAGCTTGCTTTCTCCTTAGGGGCCCACCATTCTTATCTCCCACATGCTCCTTTTTCCAGAAGAACTGAGCAAGCTACATCATGTGAGGTCAGCACAGCCGGGCTTGTGAAGTAGGTCTGGAGACTGTTTCCAAAGAGATGTGTTATTAAAGAAACAATGCCTTTGTCTCTGCAGCAGGGCTAAGTGCTGTTTATTTCCAGATGCTTTCCTGGAACACAGGGAAGGGAATGCAGCTGCATGTCATTCATGGAGTGGCTGAAGCAGGATGGGGGACAACACTCAGAGGAAATGACCAAGCTCATTCAGGGGCGGGGACATGATGCAATTTGCTGTCCCTCAGTTTCCTTCTTGATGGGCCTGCACCTGCTCCAAACTTCAACACTCCTGTTTGTTTGAATGACACCATTCATTTCTCCTTCACCTAGTCTTCTAAGCTTTAGCAATTTTTAATTTATTCATATAAATGTCTTACTGGTTCTATTTTCCCACCCCTATATTATTTATTCTGATTGAAATACTAGAGGCAATTGGCTCTGAATACAGGCTCTGGAGAAAACCTGCTTCAGTCAGAATCCATCTCCATTTGTTTTTGGACAAGTCTTCAAAACTTGCTTTCATTAGCAGAGATGATGATGTGATCCTGTAATCCCAACTACTTGGGAGGCTGAGGCAGGAGGATTGCTTGAGTTTAGGGATTCAAGGCTGCAGTGAGCCATGATTGAGCAACTGCTCTCCAGCCTAGGTGACAGACCAAGACTCTGTTTCAAAAAGAAGAGAAATAAATTAAAAAAAAAAAAAAAAAAAAACTTGCTTTCCTTATAATAGCAGATGTAAAAAAATAGTGCTATTTTATAGGTGTGTTTTGCAAAATAAATAATTCAGAATTAAATGTTCATCTCAGTATTTGGCAAAGAGCAAGTAGCAAATACTTGTTCTTAACTGCCATCATCATCATCATTTTATTATTACTATTATTATTATTATTATTATGGCTGAATCCTGGTGTGTGTTGAAACATCTCACAGCTTTTTTTCATTTGTCTATCTGCATCCAGTGTCCCTGTACTCAGTATATAAATCACCTCTCTGGTTTCTCAGCCAGCCTCACCAGTTTCTCTGCCTTGTTCATAATCTTTCTTCACTGGCCTATCATCTTTTTCTAGGATAACTTCCACTCTTTGTAATATCCTGTGTTTCCTAGAGCTTCCACAGCAAAGTGCTGCAAACCTGAGTGACTTAAACAACAGACGTTTATTTTTTTCACAGTTGTGGAGGCTGTAAGTTTGAAACTAAGGTATTGGCAGGGCCGTGGCCCCACTGAAACTTTTAGGGAAATACTTCCTTTCCTCTTCCTAACTCCAGGGAATTTGCCAGCAATCGTTGGTGACGGCTGGCTTGTAGATGCAACATTGCAATCTTCATCATCTCTGGGTATTCTCCTGTATGTCTCTGTCTTCACAGGGCCGTCTTTTTTTTTTTTTTGGAAAAAGAGAGAAAAGGAGAAAGAAACAGCAAAAGAAAGTAAAAAAAGAATGAAAGAGAGAAAGAAAGAGGAGGAGAAAGAGGGAGAGATAATGGGATTCTTGTTTTATTGCCCAGGCTAGAATAGTCTAAAAATGGGTATTAAAAACCTCTTTTATGCCAATAATTGTGCTTAACAATGGAGACAGGAAGGAATAGGGGACAAAAATAACAAATAAGCAGCCAACCAATATTTTATTTAAACCTGTGAAATGCCATGCAATTGCTGGGGAGTGATTTACTTCCAGTTATGTGGTCACTTTTAAAATAGGTATAATGTGATACTGAGAAAAATATATGTTTTGTGGATTTGTGGGAGGAGAGTTCTGTAAATATTTGTTAAGTCTAGTTGTTCCAGGTCTGAGTTCAAGTCCTGGATATCCTTGTTAATTTTCTATCTCGTTGATCTGTCTAATATTGACAGTGTAATGTTAAAGTCTCCCACTATTATTGTGGGAGTCTAAGTTTCTTTGTAAGTCATTAAGAACTTGCCCTATGTATCTGGGTGCTCCTGTAATGGGTGCGTATATATTTAGGATCGTTAGCTCTTCTTGTTGCATTGATCCTTTCACCACCATGTAATGTCCCCCTTTGTTTCTTGTGTTCTCTGTTGTTTTAAAGTCTGTTTTATCAGAGACGAAAACCGCAGCTTCTGTAATGCTAGCTGGCTGTTTTGCCCATTAGTTGATGTAGATTCTTCATTATGGTGATGCTCTTTACCTTTTAGTATGTTTTTGGAATGGCTGATACTGGTTGTTCCCGTCCATGTGTAGTGCTTCTTTCAGAAGCTCTTGTAAAGCAGGCCTGGTGGTGATGTAATCTCTGAGTACTTGTTTGTTTGCAAAAAATTTTATTTTTCCTTC
>PVKP010001759.1:0-106232 GCA_004027715.1 Plecturocebus donacophilus
CTGTGAGTTCATCACACTCATCCTCCGTCAAGCCTTGTTCTCTTGCTGATGAGGAGCTGTGATCCCCTGTAGGAGGAGAGGCATTCTGATTTCGGGTATTCTCAGCCTTTTTGCACTGGTTTCTTCCCATTTTTGTGGATTTATCCACCTGTCGTCTTTGTAATTGCCGACTTTCAGATTGGGTCTCTGAGTGGACGTCCGGCTTGTTGGTGGTGAAGTTTTTTCTGTTTCTTAGTTTTCCTTCAGGGGGTGCTCCTTCCCCACAGAGCTGGGCCTTCCCGGGTTCAGCTGTGCTTGCTCTCAGTCCTCAGCGCTTCCAATTGCTGTTCTCCTTGTAGGGATGGGACCAGCCGAGCCCGACTAAAAGGGCACCCAGTCCCATACACTCTGCACTGAGAAGCGCTGCGCCGGGGCGCCGGCAAAACAGCTGCACCAGCCAAAAGAGTCGCACTGGTGACCAGTGGGGCTCTTCCACCGGGAATCTCCCAGTCTGTGGGCAACAAAAGTTCGTCTGAAAGTGCGGCGTCCACTCGCTCTCTGCGCTTTCCCTGGGAGCTACAATCCTGAGCCGTTGCTAATCAGCCATCTTGGATCTCTCCCCCATTTGTGTATTTTCTATTGAGAATGGCTGAGTCGTTTGAAAAATTTTTTGACTTTTTAAAAATTTGGTAAAATACAACTTTTTTTTTTTTTTTTGGTCGGTGGGTGGGTAAAGATGGGGGTCTTGCCTTGTTACCCAGACTGGTCTCAAACTCCTGGCTTGAAGCCAGTCCGCCTGTCCTGGTCTCCCAAAGTGCTGGCATGACAGGTGTGAGCCACTGTGCCCAACCCATCGTAACCATTTTGTTGTTTTGAGCCACAGTTTTGCTCTGTCCCCCAGGTTGGAGTGCAGTGGCATGATGTCGGCTCACTGCAACCTCTGCCTCCCAGGGTCAAGCGATTCTCCTGCCTCAGCCTCCCAAGTAGCTCGGATGACAGGCGTGCCACCACACCTGGCTAATGCTTGTATTCTTAGTCGAGACAGGGTTTCACCATGTTGGCCAGGCTAGTTTTGAACTCCTGACCTCGTGATCCACCCACCTTGGTTTCCCAAAGTGTTGGGATTACAGGCATGAGCCACTGCGCCTGGCCGAATTACTTGTCTTTTGTGGCAGGTTATTTCACTAAGCATAGTGTTCTCAATTCCTTCATCCATTGAGGGACACGAGTTGCTTCCACCTCGTTACTGCTGTGAATAATGCTGTTATCAACACCTGTGTACAACTATCTGAGATGATGCTTTCAATTCTCTTGGGTATAAGCACAGCAGTGGAATTGCTAGATCTTAGAGTAATCCTATTAAGTTTTTGAGGAACCTCAAAATACTGTTTTTCATAGCAGCTGTGCCATTTTGCATTTCTGTCACAGGGTACAAGGGTTCCAGTTTCTCCATATCCTCACCAACACGTTCTTAAAAATTTAATTTTGCCGGGCGCAGTGGCTCCTGCCTGTAATCCCAGCACTTTGGGAGGCTGAGGCAGGCAGATCATGAGGTAGAGATCAAGACCATCCTTGCTAACATGGTTAAACCCTGTCTCTACTAAAATACAGAAGTTAGCTGGGCATGATGGCACGTGCCTGTAGTCCCAGCTACTCTAGAGGCTGAGGCAGGAGAACTGCTTGAACCCGGGAGGCAGAGGTTGCAGTGAGCCGAGATCACACCACTGTACTCCAGCCTGGCTGCTGGTGACAGAGGGGGAGACTGTCTCAAAATAAAAATAAAAAAATAATTTTTATAGTAGTCGCTCCAGTGGGTTTGAGGTGTATCTCACTGTATCATGACTAGTGATACTGAGCTCTTAGGTGCTGTTGGCCATTTGTGTGTCATCTTTGGAAAAACGTCTGTTCAAATCCTTTGCCCATTCTTGAATCAAACTTTTTTTGTTGTTGAGTTTTAGAAGTTCTCTGTGTATTCTGGATATCACTTCTTTAAGAGCTTTATAGTCTTGGCTCTTAGGTTTAAGTCTTTGATCTGTTTTATTTTTATAAATGTGAAGTTGGGGTCCACCTTCATTCTTTTGCATGTAGATATACAGGCTTGGTTTCTGATATCCATTTACTGTGTCTTGATTGGCAGAAATTTCAGCAGATTTCAAGGAGCCACCATCCCTGCCAGGAAAGGAGAAGCCATCTCCAACCACAGTCTGTGGGTCCCCGCTGGCAGCACAGTCATCACCCTCTGCTGAGCTCCCCCAGGCTGCCCCACCCCCACCGGCCTCACCCTCCCTCCCTGGGCGTCTGGAGGACTTCTTGGAGAGCAGCACAGGGCTGCCCCTGCTGACCAGTGGGCATGAGGGGCCAGAGCCCCTTTCCCTCATTGATGACCTCCATAGCCAGATGCTGAGCAGCACTGCCATCCTGGACCACCCCCCGTCACCCATGGACACTTCGGAATTGCACTTTGCCCCTGAGCCCAGCAGCAGCATGGGCCTGGACCTGGCTGATGGCCACCTGGACAGCATGGACTGGCTGGAGTTGTCGTCAGGTGGTCCTGTGCTGAGCCTGGCTCCCCTCAGCACCACAGCCCCCAGCCTCTTCTCCACAGACTTCCTCGATGGCCATGATTTACAGCTGCACTGGGATTCCTGCTTGTAGTTCTCTGGCTTGAGACTGGGGGTGGGGAAGGGGCTGGGGAGTCAGGGTACTCCAGTGCGTGGCTCTCCTGCGTGATTGGGCCTCTCCACGTGGTTGTGAGTCTTGACAATCACAGCCCCTGCTTTTTCCCTTCCCTGGGAGACTGGAACAGAAAAGCCCCTACTCCTGGTTCAGGCCTACCTAGGGCAGAGGGAAGCAGCTGTCAAGCAGCAGCCCTGGCTCTCACGCTGGGGTTTTGGACGCCTGGTCAGGGCCATGGCCATTGCAGCTTGACCTCCATTTTTGAGGTCAGGGGGCACTCACTGGCTACAATTTGGCTAAGGTAGGTGGAGCCCAGCCAGGATGCTTCTCTTCTGGCCCAGGGCTGAGACAGGTCAAGGGGTGAATCTCCTTCCTTTCTCTCCCTGTTTTGCTCTGAAGGGAGAAATTAGCCTGGGCTGCTACCACCCCATTCCCCGTGTCTGCCAACCCCAGGGTCCCAGGGCTCCCAGCCATCTTAATGTCTTGGTGTAGTGTAACCATTTAGTTAGTGGTTGGTGGCAAAAATTTTCTGTACAGGTGTATATACCTCTATATTATATATCGACATACATACAGACATATATTTTTTGGGGGAAGGAGATGGGTGCAACTCCCTCCCATCCTACTTTTACAGAAGGGCCTGGAAGGCCATAGCTCCTGGGGGCTGGATGCAGGGTTACCCTTGAGCTGTGTGCCAGTCTGGTGCCCAGCCTGGCATGCAGCTACCCAGGCCCACCCATCACGTGTGATTGATTGACATGTAGACACCTTGCCACAGTCTGTGCCCCACCTGCCCTGCTTCCTTATCAGTGCCACAAGGGCAGAGGTGCTTCCTGGCCTTCCTGCCAGGAGCTCTCCACCCACTCACATTCCATCCCTACCGCCTCACTGCAGCCAACGTGGTCCTGGGACAGGAGGGGCTTCGGGCCTGGCTTCACCCTGCTGTGGGGCTGAGAGGTGGCCATGAGGTTGTGGCTACCTCCTGCCCTGGGGCCACTGGCTTCGCATTCTGGCCTGATTCCTAGGGGAGTAGGGATGGAGTCACCAAACCCAGTGCTGGGACAAACATGGGGAAGGTGTGTGAACTTTTTAAAATAAAAACAAAACCACAAGCCTGACAGTCCAACTTAATTCAATCCACGGAAAGGGGTGGGTGGCACAGCTGGGTCCTGGGCCTGTTGTGTCCCAGCCTCTGAGGGGCCAGGCAGTGCCAAACCTTGGACACGAATCCAGCTCTGCAGCCCTGGTTGCACAGAAGACAGGAGGTACTTTCTCAAAGAAAGACAAGTTTATTTATAAACCAAGGAGTCCAGGAGCCTATTAGCCACCCCCACCCCTTCCCTCTTCCTGAGCAAACGTGGCTCCCCACCTCCTCACACGGTTTTTGGTACAAACTGGTTTGGGCCCAGAGCATCCCTAAGGACCCCAGTGGGGCAGGGCACCCTCTGCTTCCACCACCTGGGATGTGCTGGGAAAACGAGTAGGGCAGCCTGAAATCCTGGGGCCCTAGCCAGGGCTCTGGAGCAGCTCCTCCCTGGACCCTGCAGCCTGGGGGCCTGGGCCACCTCAGACACAGTCCTAGAGCAGGCCTGAGGCTGGCCAGGGTGGGGAGGAAGGGGTCACCCATCCACATCCCAGCTGAAGAGGTGGTGCTTCACCAGCATGTCCCGGACGCCCTCCTTCAGGGGTTGCTGCACCTGCAAACAGGGCAGCCCCTCACCTCAGGCCTTGGGCGGGGCCAGGGTGGTTCCTAACCGCTGGCACCAGCACTCTGGGTCCCCACCTTGGCCACCCCCGGACCTGTTTGGGCAGCTCCATCAGTGCGGGCCCTACGAGGCCCACACCACCCACCTCTCTCTTCGCAGGGAGCTCCCAGTCCTGGGAGAGGCTGAAGGCAAAGCAGCAGAGGACTCTAGAGGTGAGGAGTGGGGTGGTGAGGCTCTTGTCACCCCAGCCAGCCCTTCCTACCCCACCTCCATCCCTGGCCCAGAAGCCCAGCACAGTCCTCACCGGAGCTCACACTTGATCTGGACCCAGCCCGGGCTGCGCAGGAAGGACCAGGGCTGGTACCACTTCTCCACGGTGGGCAGGCTGGAGCAGAGCACCTCCAGCCACAGGTGCAGCACCTGCTCACTGGGGACATGGCCAGGAGTGGGGCGCAGGGGCAGCTACAGCCATGGTAGGGGCCTCTGACCTGTCCCTCAGCAGCTCTCAGACCACCCTCTTCAGGGAAGGACCTGGGCCCCCCCACTCCAGGGCTCTCCTCCAACCCCTTTTCCATACTCACTTGAGTCCCACGCAGATCAGTGAGCGAAGCTTCACATCCATTTGTGCGTGCACTGCATCATGGGTCACGTTCACAGACTGCACAGCCTGGGGACAGCACGAGCAGCTGTCACTCGGGCTAACCCCAGAGAGGTCTCTAGGGTCTGGCAGAGGAGGTTCCCCTTACCCGGTAGAGTAGCTCCTCCGGGGTCAGGACCTTGCCATCTTCATCCAACCTGAGGGGGCACCAAAGCTCCTGGGGTGCCGGGGCTGGGTCAGGCTCCACCCTCCCACCACAGGCGACCCCGCCAGGAGAACCCAGGCCCATTTACCTGAAGGTCTTACAGAGAACCAGGCGGGAATACACTGAGGCAAAGTCTCTCTCGACCTCCCGGCCTGCAGCCTGTGAGGACAACACACGGTGTGAGTGCAGGGACAGGAAGATGCTGGTTCAAAGCCCTTGGGGCCAACTAGGTATCTGTCACCACCCTGGCAGCTCTTCCCATCCTCTCGGTGGGGCCTAGGGGCAGGAAGAGCCTAAGATGGGTGCTGGGGGCACAACAGGGGGCGGTGCAGGGTGGGAGACATGGGCCCAGCCACTGACTTACCTCCTCAATAAACAGCCAGGGGTGACAGGCACCCCCAAGCAGGGATGGCTTCTTCAATCCATGTTCGAACAGGGCCTTAAGGGCCGGGCAAAGGGTCCCTCGCACGAGGTCTGTGACCCCCTCAGTCACTGAGTCGTCCCCCGCGATGGAGTACTGATAGAAGTGATACATCTGAGAAAGCTGTGCCTGATGCCTGCAGCCAGGCACCCTCCCGTCCTCTCTGCCATGCTACAAGCCAGGACTCCCTGGGGACACAGGCCCTGACTAGGAGGGTGCCAGCCGTGCCCAGCCTTCCCACCCCCTTACCTCTTTGCTGCGCTCATCCAGGACTTCCACGAACTTGGCTGGAAACCAGCCTGTGGGAAAAACAGGCCCTGTGAGGCACAGCCAGGTGGCTGTCCCGATGGCTGAGGACAGAACAGACACAGCCTGCAGGCAGGCCAGGGCAGCAGGAAGCCAGCCCAGCTGCCTTGGAGACCTCAAGCCAGGCAGGGGTATGGAGGAGAATGGCTACCCCAAGTCTTTAAGTCTGTGCCCACCCCCTCCTCCCTCTCCCAGCTCAAGAGCAGACCAAGGCCCCCACCTCGCAGGCCATTCAGCTCCCCTACCCAGCAGTGCTCGTCCTTCTGAGACACGATCTGCACAGGAGGAAAAACAGCAGGAACCAAAGCTGGGTACCAGGGGCCAGCACCTCCTGCACCCTCGATACGACTCCTCAGCAACTAGGCCAGGCCAAGACCCCGACATGTTCAGGAGAAGCTCTTGGCAGGGAAAGGGGACGGGGCTTGGTGGAGGGAGGCTGGTGAACCAGCCCTAGCCTGAGGACCGGGCAGTCCCTCGCCCCCACGCACTGTGATGATGTCATTCTTGCGGAAACCAAGCTCGTCGTCGTCATGCCGCTCAAAGTCCAGCAGGGCCTTGGCTCGGCGCCGGTGGCCGCGTGAACACGCCACGTAGTTCTCATGGTCCCGCTGGTGGCTCTCCATGCTGTAGTCTGGGGTCAGCTCCTGCCGCAGTGAACACAGATCCACCAAGCGAGAGAAGCCTCAGCACCACCAAGGGGGTTGGAAGAGTTAGGGCCGAGTTTGTTACCGGCCCAGGGTACTGGTGACTCACCACGTTGCAGTTTTTGGGGTCTGTGCACTGGAAGTGGTGGGCCACGCGCAGGATGGCTTCCCGGAGGTCAGCCACCAGTTCCGTCTGCTTGATGTTCTTGGCCTTAAGCACCTCCAGGTCATCCTCCCCTAGGAGGCCCAGACAGCAACGGTGACCACGGCCCACCCCAGGTGTGTGAGGACAGATGCCTGCATGCCCCACACTGCTGGCACCCGCAGAGGTCTCACCGAAGAGCAGGGCAGTGATGGTGGACTTTCTCCGCTGGGTCCTGCGGCGAACAACCTGCACCATGGGGAGTGAGTCAGGGCGGCCCTGGCCCCTGGGACGGAGAGAACCCACTACTCTCTGCTTATGCTCTCTCATCTGAAATGGCCTGAGGCCAGCTCGAACAGCTGAGAAAGGATTATCAGTTGAGAGCCGGGAATGCCCTCCCAAACCATGCCAGGGGCAGAACCCATGACACTTAAAGCCCGAGGAGGGCTGGGTCACCCCACAGCTGTGGTCTGACTGGGCCCCAGGTGCCAGGCTGGGGATGGGGGGCAGAGCAGGAAGGGCTGGTCCATTTCCCAAAGCCCTCATACTTTGAGCTTCCTCAAGGTGACCCCTCCTCCCCGCATGCCATAGGCCTCCCCATCCTGGGCCACCTGAGAGAGGTTGGTGAGGGTGCCAGCTCCCAGCAGCTGGCCCTGGTCTGCAATTAGATAGGCCAGGTGCTTTCGGCGCTGAGTCTCCACGGCCACATCGGTGAGGGAGCCAGCCAGCCGCATGGCCACCCCCAGAAGCAGCTCCACATCCTCCATCTGCGACGGGATATCCGAGAGTGTGTTGAAGATGGAGGCCGAGTTCTCTGACTGTATCAGCTCTTCCTCCTGGGCCATGCCAGAGCAGGATAGGGGAGGTGGTTGTCACTGCAGGGACCTTGCACTAAGCTAACTGCAACCCCCATGTGCAGGAACCCAAGTTGCCTTGGCTCGGTCATCAGGGACCGGGGTGCTGGTCTTGCCTGGCCTAGGGAGGTCTCTCCCTCCCTCCCCCATGTCGGGCTCCTACTCTTGAGCCTGAAGTGGGGCTCTGTGGACAGCGGGGCCCTGGAGCACCTTGAGGTGCAGCATGCCCAGTGTGAGCTGGAACAGCACCCGGGAGCCCTCGTAGAAAAACAGGTCCCAGATTCGCAGTAGCAGCTTGATGTCCACCACGCTGGCGAAGGCCGTGAGGAACCAGTGCAGCGTGATCAGGGACAGCTCTGTAAACACAGGTGCCGAAGCCCCTGGGAGGAGGCGGAGGAAACCTCCCCAGGCCTGGAGGGAGGTCTTCCCTGCTCAAGAGGAAGGTGGGGGCAGGGAACACCAGAGAACAAAACAGCAACAAAGACCATGGGGCAGGGGCGGTGGGGAGCCCTGTGTCCCATCCCCACTTGGCCATCCGCCCGAGGCCTCCAAGCTGCAGAAGGGGAGCCAGTGGCTCAGGAGCCCCTTACCGATGTCATGCTCTTGGAGCAGCTTGTCCAGACGCGGCAGGTACTGGACAATGAGGTGGCGCAGGACCCGCTGGTCAGTCTGGACACCCAGCAGGGTCGTACTGAAGTAGGAGGCGGGGAGCAGGTCCTCAATGATGGCGCACATCATCCAGAAGGCATCCTCCTCCTCCAGGAACAGCAGGAGGCAGGCGGCTACCTGGCCAGGGCATGGGGACAAGGGCCCTCTACCCAGGTCTTTGTACAAATTAGAAAAGGCACCCCCACCCTAGGGAGAACAATTAGCAGAACCCTCTTGGGGGGGGGGCCCTCTGAATAATGTACAGCTCCCCCCTGATCTCCTTGGGGACTCCCGTCCCCGCTCCTGCTGCCCCTTCCGGGGCTGTGCTCACCATGCCCGTGCCCTGGCAGTAGCCAATCTCTGGGTAGAGCCAGGCCAGGGCCCGGAGCACCCTGCGCAGGCGGGGCACCCCGATGCTGCTCATGCTGGCGAAGCAGGCGTTGCTGGGCATGGTGCGGAGCAGGTCCTTCTCGATCTGTCAGGCAGCCACCGGCACCCACAACAAGACCTTGTGACACCCTGGGAGGGAGGCAGACCCCAGGCAGGCTCCTCCCCCAGGAATGGGGGTTCCTTGTGCTCCTGGACTAGGTCAGCCTCCTCCCTTCAGGGTCAGCTCCCAGCTAGTGAGGAGCCAGGACATCACATCCACCTGGGAGCTTCATGCCAGACCAACTGACAGAACGTGTGGCCTGAGGCCTGGAGTCTATATTTAGAGTCCCCATCTGTTCCTAAAGTGGACCTGGGCTTGGAAACCCCCCTCCAAGCCCTTCCACGGCACTGATGGCCTGTTGGACAATTCTGTGGCCTATAGAGGATGGAGGAGGGAACAAGTGTCCTCCAGACACTTGTGGGTGAAAGGGCAGTCTCCCCCGAAACAAGGGCACACTCCCAGAACCCCAGGCAGAGCCCCTCCCTCCTGCAAGCCCAGACAGCCTCCAGCTCTTCCTGCACAGCGCCACCAGCCTCACCTGCTTGGCAGCAATGGTCTCATCGTTGGAGCTGTTCTTCACAATCTCGCGGTAGGACAGCTCAGAGTTCTTCTTCTTCTGCAGGGCTCCAGAGAGCCGCATCCATAGCTGAGGGAAGGGAGCCAAAAGGGCACTCAGTCTTTCTCATGACACCTGATCACAGGGCCAAGACCCTCTCAACCCCCTGTGGCCACCTCACCTGTGGCCTCATGCCATGTGGGATGCCGGCCAGCACCAGGGAGCGGAGCTTCTCAGAGCGGGGCAGGGAGACTGCAATCTTGTCCCAGGTGAGATCCCCCACGTCGTGGTTATGGGTAAACTCCAGGTGGGCCTGCCACCGCAGCCTCTGCGGAGCATCTTCCGTCAGAGGGGAGCTCGCCAGCGGACTGGAGCCAGGCTCACCACCTTCTGCCAGGAGAGTCGCGGGATGTGGCAGTGAGCAGAGGAGGAAGGAAGAAGCATGTTCCATTGCTTTCTCCAAGCAGCGAAGCCTGTCTTCAAGAGGGCCTGAGCTTCACGGCTCTAGGCCAGATCGCTCCCCCTAGATCCAGATTCCCACAGCTAATGGCTTTCTGACATGCACCTTACCATGAGCAAAACTCTTCACTTTCTCCTCAAAGCCACTCCTACCATAGTCCTACCCGGATCCAGAAATGACACATTCTCCTGCTGCTCAGCCTAAACCCTGGAGTCACCTCTGGCTCCTCCCTCACCCAGACCCCACACTCAGTCCATGAGCAAACACAGGATTCCTTTACATCTCACCACCCCTGACCACAGCCCTTGTCCTTCATCCAGATCACCGCAGTGGCCCTCCTGCTGGCCTCCATGTTGCTCCCCTTACCTCCCAAAGGCCGTTCTCCCCACAGCCACAGTGACCCTTCCAAAATGCAAGTCAGATCATGTCATTCTGGTTGCTCCCTCCACTCCAGTAACACAGTCATCCTTGCTTTCCCCCAAAAAAGGCCACTACAGGGCCTCTGCACCTCTCATTCTGCATCCCCAGCTGTGCCCACTCCCTGGCTTCCCGCTGGGGTCTCTTCCAGAAGCATCTCCAAGAAGCCCTCCGTGGCTTCCTTATATATGACTGACTACCCCTCTTCCCTATCCCTGGAAGTATTTTCTTTTCTTTTTCTTTTTTGAGATGGAGTCTTGCTCTTGTTGCCCAGGCTGGAGTGCAATGGTGTGATCGGCTCACTGCAACCTCTACCTCCCAGGTTCAAGAGATTCTTCTACCTCAGCCTCCCACATGGCTGGCACTACAGGTGCGCACCACCACGCCCAGCTAATTTTTGTATTTTTAGAAGAGATGGGGTTTTTTACCATGTTGGCGAGGCTGATCTCAAACTCCTGACCTCGTGATCCTCCCGCCTTGGCCTCCCAAAGTGCTAGGATTACAGGAGTGAGCCACTGCGCCTGGCCTCCCTGGAAGTATTTTCACTGCTTTTCTCGCCCCAGCATAATACATGCTGGTTTGCTGCATACCTTCCTCACTAGAATCAGGAGTCAAGACCACCTTCAGTTTTGTTCAAGGTCCTGGGGATGCAGCTGTGGAGAGTGCACCACCCACAGTTGGGTTCATGAGCTATTTGTTGAATGAATGAGGACAAGCACTCCTGTGGCAACCAGGCAATCCCTATGTGAGCTCCACAGGCAGCCTCGTCCTTCTTCACCCGAAAGCCAATCCCTCAGCCCAGCTTTCAAAGATACCAACTTTGATAACTTTACAGTAAGATGCACAAATGTTAGGTGTACATTTTGGTGTATAAACAAATGTCTAAACATCATCCCCATCAAGCAATCTCAGTTCCATGTATAACAGTGACCCCAGTAACCCAGCCAAACACAGACATTTCCATCACACAGTAAGCTCCCTGTGTCTCTCAGCCCAAACCTTTCACCTGCAAATATCTGCCTAGGAATCAGAACAAGAAAAACTTTGGTCAGAATTGGAAACATGAGTGACCCAAAGGTGATTAGCTGCAGTCAATTAAAATGTCCCAGCCACATTTCTGGCCTGGCAGATGGCGTTCCCAATAGCCAACTCAGGACCAAAAGGTCCATTTACAGTAGAAAACAACAGAAGTGGGCTACTCAGTTATAGAAAAGTGGTTATCCAATTACTGTAAATTCATTATAATAGGATATTACGCAGCCATTGAAAATATGCTTTTTCTTTTTTGAGACAGTCTTGCTCTATTGCCCAGGCTGGAGTGCAGTGGTGCAATCTCGGTTCACTGCCTCCTGGATTCAAGTGATTCTCTTGCCTCAGCCTTCTGAGTAGCTGGGATTACAGGCACCTGCCACCACACCTAATTTTTGTATTTTTAGTAGAGACGGGGTTTCACCATGTTGGCCAGGATGGTCTTGAACTACTGACCTCAAGTGATCTACCCACCTCAGCCTCCCAAAGTGCTGGGATTAGAGGCGTGAGCCACTGCGTCCAGCCTGAATTTTCAACTTCTCTGCAATGAACACTGTTGCTTTTATCATCCGGTAAAGATCAGTTAAAAAAAAGGCAGAGGTCTCCCAAACTTACAACAGTAACACCCTCAAATATACTCTGTCTTTAAATCTGCAACAGTGACACATCAGAGCTCAGCCATCATGTGCCGTGTAATTCCACTCATGGGAGTGGCGTCCTCCCCAAAGAACATCAGCAAGATGCCATGCGAGGGCTCCATTTTACCTTCCTTGTCCACCCGGAAACCAAACTCATCGTAGTAGAACTCTGGTTGCTCTGCTGACTCTTCCTTCTAGAATCAGGATGAGGAATGAAGTCAGTGGTCTATACCCCTCGCCGGCGCCCTCAGGTTTGAAAGATGCCACCTGCAGGGTTGCCTGCTAATATCCCACCCAGCCTTCAAGCTCACATCAAAGGCTACAGAATCCTTCTGGGGTTACCACTCAACCTCAACCTTCTTCTAGCATTTTCTCAACCTCCTACAATTTTCCTTGTTCTTCTCAGAGGTGGGTCCCCTTCATAACACAGCATGGGAGTGCAGCAGGCTGGTGCCTGACTAACTGCTATACCTGCGGGTACTTGGCCAAGATCTCCTGGGGCCATATGCTCGGAGTCAGGGCTGAGAAAGGGCCACAGGCAGAAGGTGTATGGCTTCCTAAAACCAAACAGGACCAGGAGAACAATCAAGAAAATGCAGAGGCAGGCCTGAGTGCATTTTCTCCACCTCTCTTATCTGGATGGTGTTTTATGGAAAATAAGCCAGCTTCCATCCCTCCGGCTCCTCCGTGAGCTTCACACCCCCTTTCCAAGTCCAGCCCCTGCTTCTACCTGACATTGTGCTGAGGGCTGGCAACTCCTCCGCAGCTCCAGTCTTTGAAGTCTCCTATCCTGCTATCTTAGAGCTGGGAGGCTCCTCAGGCTTCATCTGGTCCAGAATCATCTGCCCTGTTAGGAGAGCAAAAAGGAAAGTTTTTTTTTTTTTTGAGACGGAGTCTTGCTCCATCGCCCAGGCTGGAGTGCAGTGGCATGATCTCAGCTCACAGCAACCTCCACCTCCCAGGTTCAGGAGATTTTTCTGCCTCAGCCTCCCAAGTAGCTGGGACTACAGGTATACACCACCACGCCCGGCTAATTTTTGTACTTTTAGTAGAGATGGAGTTTCATCATATCGGCCAGGCTGGTCTTGAACTCCTGACCTCATGATCCGCCCGCCACAGCCTCCCAAAGTGCTTGGATTACAGGTGTGAGCCTCGGTATCCGGCCTGAGGAAAGTCATTCTGAAACACCCTCTCCCCTGCAAAGAGGAGTCCTTTCCACCTGCACTCTGATTTTGCTATCCTGGAGGCAGTGGGAACTGAAGCCCTAGCCATTGTTTAACAACGGAAGGGTAAAGTCACACTTTACCCATTTTTATTTTTGTTTATTATTACTATTTTTTGAGTCAGGGTCTCTCTCTGTCACCCAGGCTAGAGTGCAGTGGTTCGATCTTGGCTCCCTGCAGCCTCCGCCTTCTGGGCTCAAGTGATCCTTCCACCTTAACCTCCCAAGTAGCTGGGACTACAAGCACATGCCACCATGCCTGGTTAATTTTTGTATTTTTTTGTGGAGACAGGTTTTCACCATGTTGCCCAAGTCTCGAACTCCTGGATTCAAGCAATCTGCCTGCCTTGCCCTCCCAAAGTGCTGGGATTACAGGCTGTACTAGGCCTTTGCCCATCTGTCCATTTGTAAATTGGGCTTCTTTTTTTTTTGAGAGACAGGTTCTCATTCTGTCACTCAGGCTGGAATGCAGTAGCAAAATCGGCTCACTGCATTCTTGAACTCCTGAGTTCAAGTGATCCTCTTGCCTCAGCCCCCCAAGTAGCTGGGATTAAAGGTGTGAGCCACCATACCCAGCAGCTATTTGTCTTCTGTTAACTTTTTTTTGGTTTTTAAAGACAGGGTTTCATCCAGGCTGGAGTACAGGGGCACAATCACAGCTCACTGCAGCCTCAACTGCCTAGGCTCATGGGATCCTCCCATCTCAGCCTCCCGAGTATCTGAGAATGTAGGTACATGCCACCACGCCTGGCTAATTTTTGTATGTCTTATAGAGATAAGAATTTTATCATGTTGCCAAGGCTTGTCTCAAACTCCTAAGCTCAACAGATCTGCCTGCTTCAGCCTCCCAAAGTGCTGGGATTACAAGCGTGAGCCACTGTGCCCAGCCAAGGCTTTTACTTTTAACTACACAATGAAAAGCTCTCACTCCATGAAAGGAAACGGAGGTAACAATGAGATGTGGTTTGAAAGATTTCAAGACAAGTTGTATCTGTTTTTGAAATTATATTTACCTAAACCTGGCACTGAAGAAAAATTTACTTTTGCCATTTTTCAGACAATAAGAGTTCAGAAATGACAGTTGTTATACTGGTCCATAGCAGCCCCTATTCTCCATACTATCTGTCATGGGATTCTGGTGTTGAGAATTCCAGGATAAATCGGGAAGAATTAGGTAAGTGAGAAATGAAGCAAAAAAGAGGAAAATCAAACCACCGCTTCAAGGGAGCTGTGAGAAAATCTCAGTTCTCTTTAAAGACATACAAGTGTAGGGGCAAAAGTAGCTCCCATGGGCAGCTGAGCTTGTGCCCCAGCTTCTGCTCCTGCCCCAGAGACACGTTGACTAAGCCAAGTTTAGGATAAAGGCCAAAGTAGAACATTCCTGACCATTAAACGGGCTCTGGTACCCAAGTAGGAGAGGTGCTTCCTCTGGCTTCCAGACACGCCCACTGAGAACCAGGCGGCAGAATCTGCTTCCCCATGGGCCAACCATCCTGTTTGGTTTGTTCCGTGCGAAGAGAACGGAACTTTAATGTCTTCCTTCAGTGTAAAATATAGGTGATACAGGGTTTGACTCAGAATTATGAGTTGGATAAAGGATTACATATTTTTAAATTAAAGAGACTGAGTCAGGAGTTTTAAAAAATAGGTCATGTCATCATTCAATCCTTATAACACATTTGGAAGTACATCATCTATATTCCTTACACAAGAGAAAATAAGCCTAGAAGAGACCGACAGTTTCCAAACGGACTCCTGAAACTGTGCCCTGCCACACCATGCAGCCCCACCCTGGGAAAGGATGGACACATGGCCACCAGCTAGATGGCCCCGGGAACGGAACCCGGTGTTCTATTACGCCTCCTGCTGGCTTGAAGTCCTGAGATGGCATATGGCTGTGGCAGAACAACCACATGTCAGCCTTAGGAGGGAGTGGGGTCAGCACTCATCCTCTGCACCATGATTAACAGTAAAGACATCTCGGCTGGGCGTGGTGGCTCATACCTATAATCCCAGCACTTTGGGAGGCCAAGACAGGCGGATCACGAATGTCAAGAGATGGAGACCATCCTGACCAACATGGTGAAACCCCGTCTCTACTTAAAAAAAAAAGTACAAAAATTAGCTGGGCGTGGTGGCGTGTGCCTGTAGTCCCAGCTACTCAGGAAGCTGAGACAGGAGAATCGCTTGAACCCAGGAGGTGGAGGTTGCAGTGAGCTGAGATCATGGCACTGCACTCCAGCTTGGGTGACAGAGCGAGATTCATCTCAGAAACAAAACAAAACAGACATCTTGAAGGCTGGGCACGGTGGCTCATGCCTGTAATCCCAGCACTTTGGGAGGCCGAGGCTGGCGGATCACTTGAGGCCAGGGGTCTGAGACCAGCCTTGCCAAGATGGTGAAACCCTGTCTCTGCTAAAAATACAAAAAAATTAGTTGGGCATGGTAGTGTGTGCCTGTAATCCCAGCTACTCAAGAGGCTGAGACACAAGAATTGTTTGAACCCAGGAGGTGGAGGTTGCAGTGAACCAAGATTGCACCACTGCATTCCAGTGTGGGCGACAGAGCGAGATGCTGTCTCAAAAAAAAAAAAAAAAGAAAGAAAGAAAAGACCTCTCCAGTCCAATCCTAGCTCTGCTACTCCCCGACTTGTTAGAAACTTGGGCAAGTTTACCTCACTTCTTTTAGTATCAGTTTTCTTTTCCATAGAATGGAATAACAATACCTATGCCTTACTGTGGTTATGAGGATTACGTGAGATGATGCAAATAAGGCCTTTCACACACTCCCTGACACATATGAGTACTCAATAAGTATCAGGCAATTAGTAGTCCTAAAAATTTCTAGAAAGTTATTATCAATATCTGGGCCCTCTACATCAAGGTATACTAAAAACTACTATGCTGAACCATATGAAATTGCTGATATTCATCCATTACGTTCAACATAACATGTCCCAGTTGAGATCATGAGAAAGACTCCTCATCACCATCAGCCCCAGATGCAGTTGTTCTGAAAGGGCAGAGTAAAAGTGTGAAGGAGAACCTACAGGCTGCTGTAGGAGAGAAATTAGCTACATCTGGTTGTGGAGGCCTGAAAAGGCTGGGAAGACCCACTCAGGAGTCACTCCCCTTTCCTGATCTTGGCTTTCCTCCCACTCACTCATTCATTCAGCTCATGGGGCTGAGCACCACTAAGAGCCAGGCAGCTTCTAAGGGCTGGGATGCAACATTGGGGGAAAAGTCCCGACCCTTACATTAGAGAGTCAGATGATAAATAGAACGTGATAACTACAGTGCTGTGAGAAAGCAAGGTAAGGTACGGAGAGTATCAGAAGAGAGGGGATTTATATCAAGTGGTCAGGAGAAGCTTTTCAAGAAAAAGAGTTAGGGACATGTGAGCAAAGACCAAAAGGAAGTGAGGGCTCCTGGCTACCCAAGGGAAGGGAGATCCAGGGAGCAGCAGCACCAAGCCGGGAGCACGCTGGGCAGGCTGAAACAGCAGCAAGGCAGCCAGCAGGCCGGAGGGGCTGGGGGAGTGATGAGGAAAGAGTGGGAGGAGATGCAGCGGGGGGACTGCGAGGCCTCACAGTGGCTGAGATGCTAGGCTTCATTCTCACTGAGCTGAGAAAGCAGGGGAGGGCTTTGAGCTCTCTCTGGCTGCCTTGCAGAGGAGGTAATGAACATAGAGGAAGCTGTTGGATTAGTCAGGGTGAAAGGTATGTTGACTTTGCTATGGTGGGAATGCTGAGAAATGGTCAGATTCTGGATATATTTTATCTTATTTATTTAATTTTTTTTCTTTTAAGATGGGGTTTCACCATGATGGCCAGGCTGGTCTTGAACTCCTGACCTCAGGTGATCCACCCACCTCGGCCTCCCAAAGTGCTAGGATTACAGGCGTGAGCCACTGCGCCCATCTTATTTTTTTAGAGACAAGGTTTCTCTATGTTGCCCAGGTTGGTCTTGAACTCCTACGTGATCCTCCTGCCTTTGCCTCCCAAAGTGCTGTGATTACAGGTGTGAACCACACCAGCCAGATTCTAGATCTACTTTAAAGAGTCTGCAAGATTTAGCTCTTTAGTGCTACACACACATATATCCATGTATGTAAGTATATAAAAACACACCACTTCTTGCACTGGCTACAGAGCCCAACCGGATGTGAATTGTTAAGCTGGGTGGGCAGGTTTTTCCTGCCTCTGGTCGCTATGGAAACCTTCCTGAAAGCAGCCATCTGGGAGCTGGCAAGAACGACCCAGAGAGTTAGCCACGTCAGGGTGGCTGCCCTCCTGTTGTCATAGGAGTATTGAGAGGCAGAAACTTTTGAAAAACAGGAATCATTTAGGTACCTTTGCGGAGCTCTAGAAAGAATGTTTCAAAATTAAATGTACATACTCCCTATTTGCTAATCCTACAATTTCCTCTAAGGCAAGTTTTGTTTAAAAAGCACAGAAGGCCAGGTAACACTATGAATCCCTGTTTTTCCACATCTGTGGGGAGGGACAGAAAAGGTTATGTCCATTTCCTGTGGTCTCTTCATGTAAATCAGAGGGATCTGGCTGCCCGTTCACTCTTGTCCTATTACCGTGTCCTGTCTCCTATTTTCTTAACAACACAGCATGGTTGCTACTACAACACAGATGGTTTTCTACAGACATTTACCAGGGAACACGAAAGCTGTAAGCAGTAGAAGCAAAAATACTTCTAAGAGGCCTCTGAGATGCTGAAGACTGCGCTTCCTCTGTGAGGAAGAGGAGACTGGAAGCTATGGATAAAAACTCACCTAGATAGAGAAGCACAAAGCTGGCAAAGTCCAAGAAAGGCTGCAGTAAAAACAGATTAATATGCCTACTATTTTTTTTCAGACTCAAAAGTGTTTGTAGAAAGTGGTTTATTTAGAGAGAGAAACAGGAGAAGGAGTGAGAAAGAAACAGCTAACTCTCACACTGTGTCAGAGAAAGAAAAGATGGAATCCACGAGAGGAAAGAGAGCTTCCACACTGAGTAGAAGGGAATAGAGAGAGATGGAGTTTAGGAGGGGAAGACAGGCTTCCACGAAGTGAGTGTTCGTGGGAGGGGAACCAAACATGGAGTCCCAATTTTTGTATTTTTAGTAGAGACGGAGTTTTACCATGTTGTCCAGGCTGGCCTCAAACTTTTGACCTGATGTAATCCACCTGCCTCAGCCTCCCAAAGTGCTAGAATTACAGGTGTGAACCACCACCACCGGCCAAATTATACACTTTAAAAGAGTAACTTTTCTGGTATATGAATTACATCTCAATTTTAAAAATAATTACGGGTTTTAGTAGAACATTAGAGTAAGAATGTATCTTCCTTGAGTTTTTTTCTGAGGACCAGCAATGAAGCTGAGTACTGACAACAGTGTATTAGCTTCTCTCCATCTTGCCTTTCTCTGCCTCTGCAGAGCTACTACTACTCACCACCTAAAATATCCACCTCTGCAGAGATTTAATGTTTATACAAAACCAAGGAAAGAAAAAAAAAAGTGTAAACAATTAGAAATAGCTTATCTAACTGTGAAAAAGGATCTCCTTCTCTCTCATTTGTAAGTAACAATTTACTAACACAGCACTGCATGAATTTGACATCTTAGCAACCTGTGAAACCAGGAATTTCCTAAACTGCTTAAAAAAAAAAAAAAGCCTGTAATTTTTCAAGTTACTGTAACAAGCCCCTCCCCCCTCCCCCAACGCAATAGTCTAATTACTGGAATAATCACTAGGAAGAAAAACTGACAATACTTTGAAGCTTAGGTTTCCAAGCCACTGGTTTTGATTGTTTTTAAGGCTAAATAAAATCCCCAGCTGTCTCTCTTCACATAGGGCTGCAGTTGCAGTTGCTTCCTATGATAATGAAGTATTAATACTTTTCCAAAAGCAAAAGCCACTAAAAGCAATTTAAAGGAAAAGAGATACTTACAAACAAGGATACCAGAAAAGTGCAGCAATTTGCAAAACAGGCTCTAAGCGGGGGAAATGGTATTTACGAATCTATTTACAGATATGCCTCCATGTCTCCTGAGTTTTCACCACAGCCCAGGCACTTGGTTCCCAGGCCTGGCCTGAGCTGTCAGAACCCAAGGCTCAGAAGCACTTCTGGGCATTCTGCACCACTGCTCACAGAACCATGCTTTTTCACGGAGAGAGAATACGGGAAGATGCAAACAGAAATGATAAACTTAAAAGTCCTAGCAGGATAAATTTCAGGGCAAAGGAAATCTCTGGGTTATAAATACAGTCAATAGGCTAATCATGGGAAAGGAAGCTCTGGACTCTTCTTTGAGTCTTGTAATTACACTAACACAACTTTTTGTGGTATGTTTTGAGAAGGGTTTCACTCTGTTGCCCAGGCTGGAGTGCAGTGGCATGATCAGAGCTCACTGCAGCCTTGAACTCCCAGGCTCAAGCAGTCCTCCCATCTCAGTCTCCTGAGTAGCTGGGACAACAGGTGTGCACTACCACACTAGGCTGCGGTGTAGCTTATTTTTTGTAGAGATGAGGTCTCATTATGTTGCCCAGGCTGGGATTACAGGCATGAGCCAACATACCCAGCTGATCACTGGTTCTCAAACTATAGAGTGTATCAATCACCTGGAGGGCTTTCTAAAATCTAGACAGCTGAGGGTGCCAGCCTGGAATTTCTGACTCAGCAGGTCTGAGTAGGACCTGAGAGTCTGCCTTTCCCAGGTGATGTGGATGCTTTTGGTCCAGGGAACACACTTTGAGAACCACTGACCTGAACTCCTCCTTGACCATTCTTTTTTTTTTTTTTAAGATGCTCTGTCGCCTAGTCTGGAGTGTAGTGGTGCGATCCCGGCTCACTGCCACCTCGGCCTCCTGGGTTCGAACAATTCTCTTGCCTCAGCCTCTTGAGTAGCTACGATTACAAGCACGCACCACCATGCCTGGCTAATTTTTGTATTTTTAGTAGAGATAGAGTTTCACCATGTTGGTCAGAACTCCTGACCTCAAATGATCCACCCACCTCAGCCTGCCAAAGTGCTAGGATTACAAGCCTGAGCCACCACAGCCGGCCAACCAATATTCTTCAAATTGTAGCTCAGATGTGGCCTCCTCTAACAAGCCTTCCTTTCCAACTTCCATGTCCCCTACCTCCTTCCCTGACAGAATTCATCATTGTACATGCTGCTGTTTACTTCATGTGATACTGTAATTTATGTACATGTGCATCTGTCCTATGTCCAGTACCTAGCCCAGTGCCTGATATGTGGCAGAGACTGATAAATGGAAGCACACCAAACTCCTAGAAGATCCCCATGTACAACACGCTGTTTTCCTGTGCCTTTGCTCTCTACTGCTCCCCTGCTCATAATGCCCGCCACTTTACCTGCCTTACACTTCAAGGCACAGCTCAAGCACTGCCTCCTCGAAGCAGCCTTCTTTGATACTCTCCCTGCCTTTAGTTTGTGTTAGGTACCCCTATTCCTCTGGGCCCCCAACCATCCTGTCTACACATATCTTACTAATAGCTACCATCATTTCATGCCAAGTGCCAGGGACTCTAGTAAGCAACTGAATTAAAACCTTGAGAGGCTCTTTGGCCCAGCAATTCCCGCTTCTAGAAATTTATCCTACATGCCAGCAAAATGACCCACATACAACGTAACTATCTAAAAATATTAGATGGCAAAATATTAGGAAACCTCAATATCCACTGATACAGGACTGTTTAATTACTGTTTATCTATATAATAAAATAGTGTGCAGCTGCCAACTGATAGGAGCTAAGTAAAAAAAAAGCAAGGAAAACAGTGAGAAGAATGAAAATACTTGTTAAAAAGGGGAGAAATTTTCATATAAAACAAAGCTGGATGGCAGGGAGACTTTTACTTCAAACCGTTTCTGTACCTTTTGCATTTTGAACCATGTTAATATGTTACTATGCAAATAAAGTTAAACATGAAAACAATTTTAGAGTGAGAGAGATTTGGGTGCCCCCCATTTAATTCAACATAAAAATGAAATGAATATGAGGAAGTTCTATAAAGTTTAGATGTTTTTCCCTAGATGTCTTACTATCTATGAAATGGCCAATAATAAATTCTATTTTCTCTTCATTTCATGTATCTGCTTTATTAGTGTCCTCAGCATGTGCTAGGTCTAGCTACGGAGTCAGTCCAGCACAGCTGAAGTTCATTAAATCCAGTGACTACACTGCAGTTCTTACCGTATCTGACCACTCAGTAGATCTAGCTCTGTATCCACTTCCTCCTTAAAACACAGACTCTCCGGGTTGGGTGCGGTGGCTCATGCCTGTAATCCCAGCACTTTGGGAGGCCAAGGTGAGTGAATCACAAGGTCAAGAGATTGAGACCATCCTGGCCAACATGGTGAAACCCCGCCTCTACTAAAAATACAAAAAATTAGCTGGGTGTGGTGGCGTGGGCCTGTCAGCTACTCAGGAAGCTAAAGCAGGAGAATCGCTTGAAGCCGGGAGGCGGAGGTTGCAGTGAGCCGAAATCACACCACTGTACTCCAGCCTGGTGACAGAGTGAGACTCCATCTCAAAACAAGAAGTCTCTCTGGGTGTCTGTGTGTCATGATCCTTTGGTTTTCTTCCTGGCTTTTGACTCCTTCTTAGTCTCCTTTTCCAGTTCCTCCTCCTATGCCTGTTCTTAAGATGCCTTAATGTTCTGCCTTCGACTCTCCTCTAGCTCTCTGCACTTTCCTGGAGCTTCTGCTTGACTCTCACAACTTCCAATTAACAGCAACAGGCAGATATTTGATTTCTAGCACCAAGAGGCATTTCTCTCTCAACCTCAGACCAGCACGTCCAGCTGGTGGGCAGCGCCTCCATATTCTTCAAATTTGCCACCACCTTTCCTCATGAACCTGGTCCTCCTTCAGTGGTCCCATTGCCATTACGACCTACCTACCCACTTTCTCCAGGCAGGACTTGGGCATCATGTTTAATAGATTCATCTTTCCATCTTCAACCCTCAACTATTTGGTCTTTCTTAATGTTTTTGAAGCCCCCCTTTTCTCTTACAGCTTGTTGCTACTTTCTAGTTGGGGCTGTTATCATTTTTCACCATTATGATGATTACACATCTCTCAACTGAATCTCTGCCTCCACTCTCGGCCCCTCCCCTCCATCCACTCTTTACCCTGCAGCTACAGAAATTCTTTTAAAATGCAACAGATCATTTCCTCCCTTTTGCTTTTAGGAAAAAGTCCAGATTTGTTAACTTGGTTTGTAAGACCTTGCATGACCTAGCAGCCCCTGCTACTCCCTGCAGCCTCATCTGTGAACACCTGCCTCGCTAGCCTCCAATGCACTTTATGCTTTGGCAGCGTTATCTTGGAACCCCCTGTGTTTTCTCAGAGAATGCTGCTAAATACAGCAATTACTTAGAAGTATGTAAAGACAGCCTTGAAACTTGGACCCCACCAAACTCCATGATGAAGCAGCTAGTGGCACTGAACTTCTAGAACTGGCTCCCCCTCCAGCTACTCTAGTAATTTTTGTTGATCATTTATATCACCCTTATGTCAAGAACATCTGAGGTGAACATCCATAGTATTATACGAATTTCTCAGTTGCCTCTCCCAAAACTGGCATCAGCAGAAGAGCAAAGTAACTCTGAGAATCACACTGTACCTTGAGCTCCACTCCTGCTTCTACAAGGTTTACAGCTGGGGCTGCTTATCCTTCCCTGAGTCAATATTTTCTTTGTGATAGAGATAGTGTGTTCCTTTAGGCAAGACTTAGGTGTGACTGTGTAAGGGAGAGCACAGACTGGAAACAGGAACCTCACCCTAGAATTCAGCACACAAAGTATGCATGTCCCCTCCCTGCACAGGAGTACCAGTTACACTCAGCTGCCCTAAGCAGACTTGCTCATACTCATAACCATGCCCAGCTCTTCTAGTTCAAGTCATCAATCATCCATGGTAATCTGGTGACTTACCTGAGTCCCTCCCTGGATCATTCCTCTAATATTTATGGCCTAGCAGTTTCTAGAAGGGGTAAGGAAAGCAAAAGCAAGGTAACTGCATAAACCTTCTGTCATTTCCACTACCAGGGGTAGGGGATAACCACCCCCTCAGAAGTAGAAGTAAAATAAATACTAGTTAGCTAACTGCAACTCAGCATTTGGATAGTTCTCAAAAATAACAGACAAGAGTTTTTGAGGAAAATAAAGCTCCTTAAGGACTGACTGGCAAAGAAGGCCACTGAGAAACTTATATTGAAAGTTTTATAGTAACATAGGAGCTTAGGGCACTTAAGAGGAAATCATAAATATAGTTAACAAAGTTGCTATTTTTCATTAAACTACAGAGGTCAAGAAACTATCTCATCTTTATGTCATTTATTTGAATTACCATTTATATAATTACTAGAAATGTTTCATTTGCAGGTATGAACATACCTACATAGTAACCCTAAAAAATGGTAATTATATTATACAGAGTATATATGGTATTATAGAGTATATATACCATTATATACAGAGTATATATACTATTATACTCTGTGGCAGTGAGTAGATGGCAGTATTGGAAGGTACCTATGAAAGAAGAAAAAATAATATGTATTAAGCATTCAACACACTGCTAAGCACACTCACAGGCATTATCCCCATTTTATACCTGAGAAAACCAGGGATCAAAGAGCTTAAACATCTTGCCCATATCAAACAGAAGGACTGACTCCTAAGCAGTCTCACTATACCATATCGACTAGCACAACTCTAGTTATCAACTCTGCAGGGAAATTTCCAGAAAAGATCCTGAAGCTATCTGTGCATGTGCAGGAACAAAATATCTTGACTTGGGATGAGAGACCTAGTGGGAGCCAGCCAGATTTAAGACACAAAGCAACTGTATTTAAAAAAAAAAAAATTCTTGTGAAAATCCAAAATTAAACAGATAAATTAGGAGAGAATTCTCATAAGAGCAAATGAACTTCTCTAACAGATCTGCACCTACATTTAGAGACCATTAACTTCTTTAGTACTGGGGTGCAGGTCAAAGGGACTCACACAGAGTCATAAATTATAGTTGGAAGGATCCTTTGGGTTCATCTCTCATATTTTTTGAAAAAAGAAAATAGGGGCCAGGCACAGTGGCTCACATATGTAATCCCAACACTTTGGGAGGCTGGGACAGGACTGCTTTAGGCCAGGAGTTCAGGACCAGCCTGGGCAAATGGCAAAGCCCCTTCTCTACTAAAAATAAAAAATAAATTAGCCAGGCATGGTGGCGTGCACTTGTAGTCCCAGCTACCTGGGATGCTGAGGTGGGAAAATCACCTGGGCCTGGGAGGTCAAGGCTACAGTGGGCTGAGACTGCACTCCAGCCTGGGCAACTGGAGTGAGACCCAGTCTTGAAGAAAAAAAAAAAGAAGTTCCTCTTACTGCTTTTTCTGCTCATGTTCCTCCCAGACAAAGGTAACAAGCCACATGCTATTTATCTTCACTGTTGCTCAACAACCTTCATTCATCTCTAATTGACTTTATGTCATATTTCCTTCAGTGGTACTTTCAAATCGTTTTCACAATTCTTTAATAGCCAACTACTCTCTGCTGCTACTCACTCCCAGCTGAGGGACTGTACTCCAGCTTTAATGAAACTCAGATTATTAGACTTAAGCTTCCTCAACTTCTTTATTCTCCATGTGGAAACTTGCTTTTCACTTGTTTTCTCTTTCTGCCCTCCTTCTCAGAAGAGAAAGTGGTCTTCTTCCTTCCTAGATTAACTTCTCCACCCACAAGAACGTTTCAACCCATTTCCTTTATACCTTTTCCTTTATACCCTTTTCTTTTGTGCATCTTCAGTCTTTTCTTCACTGGCTCCATGTCCAGGGCAAATACTCAGATCTCCTGTGCCCTGAATTAAATGAAACAAAACAAAGCAACTATCCCTGTACCCATTCAAGCATTTACCTTTGTAGCTCTTATTCCTCTGCCTCCCTGCCATGCTTTTTAAAAGCGGTGTAGAATCCTGTATTGATGTTTCATCAATCCACTAACTCCTTACGTTTTTCAACCTAGCTTCTGTCACCACCTAAACTGCTCAGGTCTCCAGTGGTTTCCTAGTCATTATTTGGAATCCTGTTCTTGTGGCCACATTTCCTGATATTCCCTGAAGCATTGGACTCTGCTGACTTACTGTGGTTTCTTGAACTGTTCTATGACTCTGAGACTCTGAGGGCACAGACCACATTGGTTTTTCTTTTGTATTTAACTGCTTCTTTACTGCCTTTTCTTTCTCCAGACACCCCAAAAAGACATTCCCCACATAAGTCTTCTTTTAATCCACTCCTAATGGATTCCAACTGGGGAGTCCATTCCTATTCTGAATAGGGATTTAGCTATTACTGTCATAAACTACAAATCTCTATCTCTAGTCATGACGACACACAGATTATTTCCAACTTAATGTTGGATAGCTTCATTTGACTTCATTTGATTTGTATTTCAAATACATTAAAATATGTATTTCTTTTCATAGCTTCATTTGATTTGTATTTCAAATACATTAAAATATGTATTTCTTTTTAATTTTTAAAAATTTTTTTGTTTATTTATTGAAGATAGGGGTCTCCCTATGTTATTCAGGCTGGATCACGACTCACTGCAGCCTTGACTTCCCAGGCTCAAGCGATCATCTCTCCTCAGCCTCCTGAGTAGCTAGAACTACAGGCGCATGCCATCATGCCTGGCTAATTTTCGTATTTTTATTTTTAGAGACAAGGTCCCACTATCTTGCCCAGGATGGTCTTGAACTCCTGGTCTCAAGCGATCCTCCCACTTTGGCCTCCCAAAGTTCTGGGATCACAGGCATGAGCCACCACGCGTGGCCTTGGCTCCTGCTTTTACTCCCACATTGAATCAGCTGCAAGTCTATTGATTTTACCTCTAAAATGCCTCTAGCATCTCCATCTCCACTGCCTTAATCCAGACCCTCCCTGCCACTTTTCTGGGCCACTGTCAAAATCTCCTAAACATTTCTGTGCCTCAGATTATCATTCCATTTATGTTAAAGAGTAGGTTAATATCCCCTGAAGCACAGCTCTGATTCCATAGACCCCAATCTACTTTCTGAATCAGCTTATTTTCCCTTCATGTACCCTAAGCTTCCGCCAGCTGGGACACTCATTACTGTCTCAACATGCCTGTGTGCCTTTATTTATATTGTGTCCTCTGCTAAGAAAAGGCCACCTTCCATTTCCAAATATCCAGATTCCATCCCTCTTTCAGAGCTTGCCTCTGAAACGCCACTTCTGTGAAGCTTTCCTTAGCACTTCCTCTCAACATTTACTAGTTCCTACTGACTTCTATCTCATTTTACTAGTTGTGGATGTCTTGTCTATAAACTGAAAGCTCTTCAAGGGCTGAATCCTCATTTGCACCTAGTAGAGTACTTAGGGATTTAATTAATGTTTGCTGAAGCAGTAATCGCCTGTTTCATGAGATATTTAATTATTTGTTTTATGATGTACCTAATAAATATACCTTCCATAGTATTTCAGGACTTTGTGAAGAAATCTCCATTCACCTTTATTCAGTGCTACAGTGGGAAAAAGAAGGCCTGGGCCTGACAACTTGCTCTGCCACTTAGCTGTGTGGCCAATTAATCTTCCATAACCTCAGTTTCCTTATCAGTAAAATTGGATAATAGGTACCTGCAGAGTAAACGAAAAAGTTTTTAAAACCCCTAGCACATGCTTGGCACGGAAACCCTATTTTCCAAAGATGGGCCAACACAATATAACGTACCTCACATGCTCTTCTTAAAATGTGACAATGACACTTCTCCCACCGACTGGTGGGGTCTATGTCCCATCCACTCCCCGTGAACCCAGGCAAACCTCTGTGACTCCCTCAACCAAAAGAATAGGGTGATATTGTGTAGCTTCTGAGGTTATATCATAAAAATGTCACGCATTTTCACCTTGTTCCCTTGGGAGGTTAGCTCTTAGAACACACCCACCATGCTGTGACATAGGTAAGATAACATGGAGAGAACATATATAGGTGTTCCAGCCAACAGTCTCAGGTGGCACCCAGCTGACAGCCACCATCAACCCCAAGACATGTAAGGAAACTTTAGAGGCGACTCCAGCCCCATCAAGCTGCAACTGCTTGAGAGACCCTAGGAAAAACTGTCTAGCTGACCCCAACCAACCCCCAAGCAAGAGATAATAATAAAATGATTACTGTTGCTTTAAGCTGCTAAATTCTGGAGTGATCAGTATATAGTAATAGATAAATGAAAGAACTGGTGTTCAATATTTGTAGTCGTTAATATAATGCCATTTTAAATTTCAATCAGTCTCATCTCAACCCTTACTTTTTCCAAATGATGAGTCATAAACTTATCCTGACCTCACATGGCAGGCACCACTCTTATGCTTTCAGTTAACATTGTGAGTGCTTACTCTGTGTCAGACCCTAGGCTAGATCCATGAAAGACAGGACAGCGAACAAAACAAAATCCTGTCTTTGTGGAGCTTTCATTCTAGTCTAATAGAAAGACAAATAAATCTACAATATAAAATAAGAATTATTATTTTTTGAGACAGGGTCTGGCTCTGTCTGCCAGGCTGGAGTGCAGTAACCTTGGCTCACTGCAACCTCAACCTCCCAACTTAAACCATTCTCCCACCTCACCCTCCTGAGTGACTGGGACTAAGGCACATATCACCATGCCCAGACAATTTCTGTATATATTTTTGGTAAAGACAGGGTTTTGCCATATTGCCCAGGCCAGTCTTGAACTCTTAGCCTCAAGCAATCCTCCCACCTTGGCCTCCCAAAGTGCTGGGATTACTAGTGTGAGACACGGTGCCTGGCCCCAAGAATTATTAACTTATAACAAATTGCACAATATTTACATACATGTTGGGTAGTAATAAAGGGCTCTCATGCTTATTTATCATTTGTTCTTTTCCAGAAACTAAAGGACTCCAGTTATTTAACTTCTAGATTTACCTTTTACATTTAGAGTAATAATATTTCAGTTTGTATTTCCAGTTCCTAAATGCAGTATCTTGTATTGTTAAAATGCCTTGTAGCTGGGCATGGAGGCTCATACCTTGTTATCCCAGCACTTTGGGAGGCCAAGGTGGGAGGATCACTTGAGCCCAAGAGTTCGAGACCAGCCTGGGCAACATAGTGAGACTTCATCTCTACAAAATATGTTTTAAAATTAGTTGAATGTGGGAGCACACACATGTAGTCCCAGCTACTTGGGAGGCTCAGGTGGGAGGATCATCACCTGAGCCCTGGAGGTGGAGGCTGCAATGGGCCAAGATCATACCATTTCACTCCAACCTGGGCAACAGAGCGAGACCCTGTCTCAAAAAAAAAAAAAAAAGCTTGTGTCTTTCTTCTGATTGCTTATATAGACTAGTAAACTTTCTATAACCTTTCCTGATTACTTGGTTCTTCCCAATATGGATGACTATCATGCTAAAACATTACTTATATTATGTGAATCAATGGGGGAAAATGAAATTTACAAAAATAGAAGCTACAGCAATTTGTATTTTTATTATTTTTGAGCAGGGTCTTGCTCTGTTTTCCAGGCTGGAGTGAAGTGGTGTGATCACAACTCACTGCAACCTCGACCTCCCAGCCTCAAGCAGTCCTCCTACCTCAGCTTCTTGAGGAGTTAGGACTGCAGGCACACACTACCACGTCCTGCTAAGTTTTTGTTATTTTTGTAGACAGCGTCTCGGTATGTTGCCCAGGCTGGTCTCAAACTCCTGGGGCTCAAGTGATCATCCTACCTTGGCCTCCCAAAATGCTGTAATTACAGGTGTGAGCCCAGCCTATTGTTATGACAAAAGTTACAGGCTGGGCAAGGTGACTCACTCCTGTAATCCCAGCACTTTGGGAGGCTGAGGCAGATGGATCACGAGGTCAGGAGTTCAAGACCACCCTGACCAAGATGGTGAAACGCTGTTTCTACTAAAAATACAAAAATTAGCTGGGCATGGTTGCAGGTGTCTGTAATCCCAAATACTCGGGAGGCTAAAGCAGGAGAATCGCCTGAACCTGGGCGGCAGAGGTGCAGTAAGCCGAGATCACGTCACTGCAGTCCAGCCTGGATGAAAGAGTGAGACTCCAACTCAAAAAAAAAAAAGTTGGGGAGAGAGATCCAAGATGGCCAATTACTAGCAGCTCAGGATTGCGGCTCCCAGTGAAAGCGCAGAGAATGAGTGGATGTCACACTTCCAGACGACTTTTTGTTGCCCACAGACCAGGAGATTCCCAGCCGAGGAGCCCTTCGGGTCGCCAGCGAGACCCTTTTGGCTGGCGCGGCTGTTTTGCCGGCGCCTTGGTGCGGTGGCTCTTGGTGTGGAGTAAACGGGACTGGGTCTCCTACTGGATGATGTTTGGAGCTCTGGGAAGGCAGAGTAGCCCATTCGGCTGATTGAAAAAGGGACTGAAGAGGGAAGCCAGACCGGAGACCCTCAGGCAGAGAAGCACCACGAATCTCAACGCCACTGTTTTAGCCAGCGTTGCGGGTCGCCGCAGTGAAAATTGCATAGATTCCAGAGCTGGGAATCAACAAGCTGGACGTCCACTCAGAGACCTAATTTGAAAGTTGGTAATTACAAAGACGATAGGTGGATAAATCCACAAAGATGGGAAGAAGCCAGTGTAAAAAAAAACTCAGAACACTCAAAATCAGAATGTCTCTTTTACAGAGGATGGTTGTTCCTCATCAGCAAGGGAACAAGGCCTGATGGAAAACGAATGTGAAGAATTAATAGAATTAGGCTTCAGAAAATGGATAATAAGAAACTTTTGTGAGCTAAAAGAACATAACCCAATGCAAAGAAACTAACAACTCTGAAAAAAGGTTTGACGAAATGCTAATGAGAATGGACAATTTAGAGAGGAATATAAATGAATTAATGGAGCTGAAACACACAATACAAGAAATCTGCGAAGTATGCACAAGTTTTAATAGTCGAATTGATCAAGCAGAAGAAAGAATATCAGAGGTCGAAGACCAATTTAATGAAATGAAACGAGAAGATCAGATCAGAGAAAAAAAGGTAAAAAGGAATAAGCAAAGTCTCCAAGAAATATGGGACTATGTGAAAAGACCTAATTTACGCTTAATAGGTATACCTGAATGTGACGAAGAGAATGAATCCAAGCTGGAAAATATTCTTCAGGATATTATCCAGGAAAATTTTCCTAAACTACTAAGGCACGACAATACTCAACTCCAGGCAATACAGAGAACCCCACAAAGATATTCCTCAAGAAGACCAACCCCAAGACATATAATCGTCAGATTTACTCGGATTGAAATAAAGGAGAAAATACTAAGGGCAGCCAGAGAGAAAGGCCAGGTTACCCATAAAGGGAAGCCTATCAGACTCACAGCAGATCTCTCAGTAGAAACTCTACAGGCCAGAAGAGTGGGAGTTAATATTTAACATCCTTAAAGAAAAAAACTTTCAACCCAGAATTTCATATCCAGCCAAACTAAGTTTTACAAGTGAAGGAAAAATAAAATTTTTTGCGAACAAGCAAGAACTCAGAGATTTCATCACCACCAGGCCTGTTTTACAACAACTTCTGAAAGAAGTACTATACACAGAAAGGAACAACCAGCATCAGTTATCCCAAAAACTTACCAAAAAGTAAAGAATATTACGATAATAAAGAATCTACACCAACTAACGGGCAAACAGCCAGTTAGCATCAAATAACAGTATTAAACTCACATATATCAATATTAATTCTAAACTTAAATGGATTAAATGCCCCAGTCAAAACATACAGTTAGACAAATTGAATAAAAAGTTAAAACCCATTGGTACGCTGTATTCAGACCTTTCTTATAGGCAAGGATACACAAAGACTCAACATAAAGGGATGGAGGAAGATTCACCAACCTAACGGAGAGCAAAAAAAAAAAAAAAAACAGGAGTCGAAATTTTTGTCCTTGATAAAACAGACTATATTAGCAACAAAGACTAACAGAAACAAAGAAAGACATTACATAATGGTAAAAGGATCAAAGTAACAATAAGAGCTAACGATTCTAAATACATATGCACCCAATACAGGAGCACCCAGATACATAAGCCAAGTTTTTAACAACTCAGAGACTTAGACTCCCGTACAATAATTGCCAGAGACTTTAACACTATATTGTTAGATTAACGAGACAGAAAATTAACAGAGATATCCATGATTTGAACTCAGACCTGGAACAAGCAGATTTAATAAGTATTTACAGAACTCACCACCCCATATCCACAAAACATATATTTTTTTCAATATTATATCACACCTATTCTAAAAGTGACCACATACTAAGAAATAAATCACTTCTTAGTAATTGCGTAGCATTTCACAGATTTAAATGAAATCCTGAACAACAGAGCAATATTCTCGTTCTCTCTCCCCCTTTTTCATTCTCTTTCTTTTATTCTTCTTTTCTTTCTCTTAAAAAAAACTCCCCTTTTCTCTTTCTTTCTCTCTTTTATTCTTATTTAAAAAAAAAAAAAAAAAGTTGGCCGGGCGTGGTGGCTCACGCCTGTAATCCAAGCACTTTGGAGGCCAAGGCAGGCGGATCACCTGAGGTTGGGAGTTCAAGACCAGCCTGACCAACACGGTGAAACTCCATCTTTTAAAAAATAAAAAGAATAAAAATAAAAATAAAAAGTTATAGGCTGGGTTTGGTGACTCACACCTGTAATCCCAGCACTTTGGGAGGCGGAGGTGGGCAGATCACTTGAGATAAGGAGTTCGAGACCAGCCTGGCTAACATGGTGAAAGACTATCTCTATTAAAAATACAAGAATTACCCAAGTGTGGCGGCACGTGCCTGTAATCCCAGCTGCTCTGGAGGCTGAGGCAGGAGAATTGTTTGAACCTGGAAGGCAGAGGTTACAGTGAGCTGAGATCACACAACTACACTCCAGCCTGTGAGACCCTGTCTCAAAAAAAAAAAAAAAATATTATAGACACTCATGGTTAAAAAAAAAAAAAAAAAAAAAAAAAAAAAAGCTGTTGAATAGTTTATCTCTGTTAAACTATGGTTCCCCCTAAGTCTTGCTCAGTTCAGGCCCTTGCACTGCCTGCTACAAATACGCATATCCCTTACTGAGTTATTAAGTTAATCTCTCTCTTGTATGTCAGATGATTAATAAGAGAGACCAGGCCAGACACAATGGCACAAACCTATAATCCCAGCACTTTGGGAGGCCGAGGCTCATGGATCACTTGAGCCCAAGAGTTCTAGACCAGCCTGGGTAACATGACGAAACTCCATCTCTACAAAAAAATACAAAAATTAGGCTGGGCACTGTGGCTCACGCCTGTAATCCTAACACTTTACAAGGCCGAGGAGGGCAGATCATGAGGTCAGGAATTTGAGACCAGCCAGGCCAATGTGATGAAACCCCGTCTCTACCAAAAATACAAAAATTAGCCGGGTGTGGTGGCATGCACCTGTAGTCCCAGCTACTCAGGAGGCTAAGGCAGAAGAATCACTTGAACCCAGAGGCGGAGGTTGCGGTGAGCCGAGATCATGCCACTGCATTCCAGCCTGGGCAACAGAGCGAGACTCCGTCTCAAAAATAAAATACAAAAATTAGCTGGGCATGGTGGTGCATGTCTGTAGTCCCAGATACTTGGAACTCTGAGGTGGGAGGATTGCTTGGGCCTGGAAGGTGGAGGTTGCAGGGAGTGGAAATCGTGCCGCTGCACTCTAGCCTGGGTGACAAAGTGAGACCCTGCCTTAATAACAGAGACCACAAAGATTATCAAAGTTCAAAGATATAAAGAGATAACTACAGGTTAATATGGAAAAGTCTTCATGAAAAAGAGAGATTTACTTAATAACTCAGTAAGGGATATGCATATCTGTAGCAGGCAGTGCAAGGGCCTGAACTGAGCAAGACTTGGGGGAACCACAGTTTAACAGAGATAAACAATCCAACAGTCAGTCACTCTCCACCCCACATCTTTCATTAATTAGCTGTGTTATATAGGGATCTCTGATCCTTATGAAGGGGATGATCTCAGACTTCTGGTCTTGAAATGTTGTGATCCAAAGAGAAGAAGAAAAGAGAAAGGTACCAGTGAGTAAGGGAAGCAACAGAGAAAAGGTACAAAGTGAACAGCATAAGCTGATATTCTCCTAGAACACAAAGCAGACCCAATGGTGACTTTGTGTTGAGGAAATACTCATTCAATCAACATATGTTTACTGAGTGCCTATTATGTACCAGGTACTGTTTTAAGTGCTGGGAACACAGTACTCAAAATAGAAATCCCGTCTTTCAAAGACCCAGCATCCTAGAGGAGAAAGAAGTGACTTAAAAAATTAGTAAGAAACTATATTGTATGTCAGATGATGAATAGTGCTATAGAGTAAAATGAGGCAGGAAGAGCCTCAGGCAGTTTCAGGAAGCTGCTATTCTAAATTAGGTGGTCAGGGAAGGCTCAGTAAGAATGTGAAATCTGAGCAAACACCTGAAGAAGGTGAGGGACTGATGGAAGCAGAAGTCGGAAGCAAAGAGCAGCATATAGGTGGTGAAGCAGGAGTATAACAGACTAGGTTGGAAAAGTGAGGAAAAGCAGGTAAATCTTCTAGAAAGAACTCTAGGTCTTAGAGTTTGCAGATTTAGATTTCAATCAGAGAATCATTATCTCAGCATTGGAGAGAACTTTACAGTTCATTCAGTACAACAGCCCATTAGATTATTATTATTGGGTTTTGTTTTTTGAGACAGTCTCACTCTGTCGACCAGGCTGGAGTGCAGTGTGTGATCTCAGCTCACTGCAACCTCCGCCTCCCACGTTCCTCTCCTGCCTCAGCTTCCTGAGTAGCTGGAATTACAGGCATATGCCACCACACCCAGCTAGTATTTTGTATTTTTGGTAGAGACGGGGTCTTGCCATATTGGCCAGGTTCATCTCGAACTCCCGGCCTCAAGTGATCTGCCTGCCTTGGCCTCCCAAAATTCTAGAATGACAGGTATCAGCCACCGCGTCCGGCCATATTATTATTTTTAATACACACAGGGTCTTGCTCTGTCACCCAGGCTGGAATGAGTGGCACCATCACAGCTCACTATAACCTCAAACTGCTGGGCTCAATCCTCCCATCCCAGTCTCCCAAGCAGCTAGGACTACAGGCACACACCATCATGCTTGGCTAATTTTTCTTATTTTTTTTGTAGAGATGTTGGTCTCGCTATGTTGCCCAGGGTAGTCTCGAACTCTTAGCCTCAAGCGATCATCCTGACTCAGCCTCCCAAAGCAGTGGACTTATACGCATGAGCCACCACACCCAGTCCCCATTAGATTACTAAGCCCATACTACTCCTCCCAGGTGACCACTTGTCTTGGCCTGAACCATGTGGTGGATATATCTACCTCCATGTACCAAGACAGTCTGTCCACCCATGGATAGCCCTGCCTTAGGCTTTAACTTGGGCAGAAATATGTTTGCTAATAATATCTACTCTTTTTAGGGGTAGTTTGTATTCGACATAATTCAGACATCTGAAGATACCCAGGTCTTCTCCAAGATTCCTCTCCTCTTCAGGTTAAAGTTAGCTGATTATTTTAACTTTTTTTTTTTTTTTTTTGAGACAGTCTTGCTCTGTCACCTAGGCTGGAGTGCAGTGGCACTGTCACAGCTCACTGCGGCCTTGAACTCTCAAGATCAAGTGATCCTCCCACCTCAGCCTCCCAAGTAGCTGGGACTACGGGTAAATGCCACCATGCCCAACTATTAATAATTTTTAAATTTTTTTGCAGAGAGAGGTTTCCACTACGTTGCCCAGGCTGGTCTCAAACTCCTTAGCCCAATGGATCTGCCTGCCTTGGCCTCGCAGAGTGCTGAGATTACAGGTATGAGCCACCACGCCAGGCCTATTTTAAGTGACATGGTCTCGTGTCTCTAACAGTAAGGGAGTCTCAGCTGCAAGCCACCAAAACTGACTTGGGCAACTTAAGTTATGAAAGACAGGAATGTATTGAAAGGGTATGTAGTAGGGCATAGAAATGAGGATAAGCTGAAGAATCAGATGGTAGAAAACAAGAGTAGCTCTAGTATCCAGATATTAGGAATTAGTCTGTGGTTGTGATGAAGGAGCTGCAACTGTTTATTGAACTTTACTGTCACTGTATCATTCAATCGAAGCTTCCAATTAAAGGAGGAAAGCATCTATTTGCCTAACATCTGTTGGCCTGACCTGAGCCATGTGTGCCTACCACCTAGTTGGTCAGGGATGAACTGTTCTCCAAAGCAAAACTGAGCTGTTATTCCCAGAAGAACCTGGACTGGATGCTGGACAGGCCAAAATAACTTACATCTACTAAATTCTCTCAAAATATGATGCTTCAAATTCCACATAATCAAGATATGGAGGAGCAAAACCAGGGTACTTTCTCTACACATGCTGTATGCCTGGGAAAGTGACCAAATTTGTGCCTGTTTCCTGTCAGTGATGGTCACAAACATATTTGGTAGTTCATATGACAATCAAAGAAAATGTGTGTAAAATGCTTTATAAACTCGAAGCTAACTGCAGTACTTAATACAGTAAATGCCTGTCACAGCCATTTTATACAGATTTTATTTAATCTTCAAAACTACTCTACTGATTATATGCTAAATTAAAAATATATATATATATGAAAGAGATTATGAGCAAAAACTCTAGAGTCAGACTAAGTTCAAATCCTGACTCCACCCTGACTTGTGCAACCTTCAGCAAGTTACTTACTGTTTCTGTGACTGTTGCCTTACCTGTATATGGGCATAATACTAACCATCCATAGGGCTGATGTGAGGATTTTGAGTTAATACAAGTAAAATTCTTAGAACTGTGACAGGTATATATAGCAAACACATAATACATATTAGCTACTATTATGAGTAGCACTAATTATTCCATTTTTGCAGGTGAGAGAAATGAGGCATCAGACAGATAACTTATAAGTTCTCAAAGTTTAAAGTGGTAAAGCCAGGCCGGGTGCAGTGGCATGTGCCTATAATCATAGCAGCTCATGAGAGCAAGGCAGGGGGATCTCTTGAGTCCAGGAGTTGGAGGTTTCAGTGAGCTATGATCATGCCACTGCATTCCAACCTGGGCAACACAGCAAGACCCTGTCAATCAAGCAAGCAGTACAGCCAGAAGTTGAAGTTCACTGTTGGTGCTCCTGACTACCATACTGTTTTCAAAAGTAAAAAAAAGAAAAAAAAAAAAGTGGCATTTGGACTTTAACCCTATCCTCAAGTAACATAATTAAGGATATTTACAAATGAAACTCAAACACAGGAGAGGGAAAAAGGAAATGATCTGATGTTTCATGTCTTTTTTTTTTTTTTCCAGTTTTTCGAGACAGGGTCTCCCTTTGTCACCCAGATTGGGATATGTGGTGTGATCATGGTTCACTACAGCCTCAATATCCTGAGCTTAAGTGATCTTCTTGCCTCAGCCTCCAGAGTAGTTGGGACCACAAGTACATGCCACCATATGTGGTTAATTTTTAGAAATTTTTTTGTAGAGGCAGGGTCTCACCATGTTGCCCAGGCTGGTCATGACCTTCTGGGCTCCAGTAAGAAGCCTTCCACCCTAGCCTCCCAAAGTGCTGGGATTACAGGCATAAGCCACCATGCCCAGCTTGTTTCATGTCTTTAGAATGTTAGCTTGCAGGATAACTAGATATCTAGAGAAGGCTGAGAAAAGTCACATCATTATGTTGTAGTGGGAAAAAAAATTCTCTGTCTTAATTGGAAATTATATCTTTCCAAGAATAAGATTTTTAAAAACTGAATTTATGCTGTCAATCTCATTTCTTTTTTTTTGAGATCAAGATCACTCTTGTCACCCAGGCTGGAGTGCAATGGCACAGTCATGGCTCACTGCAACCTCTGCCTCATGGACGGGTTCAAGCGAGTCTCCTGCCTCAGCCTCCCGAGTAGCTGGAATTACAGGCGCCTGCCACCATACCTGGCTAATTTTTGTATTTTTAGCAGAGACAGGATTTTACCATGTTGTTCAGGCTAGTCTCAAACTCCTGACCTCAGGTGATCCACCCACCTTGGCCTCCCAAAGTGCTGGGATTACAGGCGTCAGCCACCGCTCTTGGCCTGTCAATGTCATTTCTGATGTCAATCTCACTTCTGATTTGATGGAAAACAAATACAAAACATGTATCACACTTAGAAAAGCAGAAATATGTTTATAACTGCAGAAGAGGCATATGTTAGAAGAGACAGTTAACTGTGCCTAATGAAAAGAGGTGAATGTATCTCTCCTCATTTATAAATGGTGAGCATAAATTAGTAAGTCTAAATTTTAAAAAGGGAAGGTGATTACATATGTAGCATTCAAACAACGGCTCTGTCCAAATCAGTTCATAAGCCACACTGAAAACTTTCTCAACAAGAAAGACTTGAACACAGTTGTTGATAAGGTAGTACAGCTTATTATTTCAGTCATATGCTACTACTGATAGTACTAGTACCATGTTTTTGAGACAAGGTCTCATTCTCTTCCCCAGGCTGGAGTGCAGTGGTGCAAACACAGCTCACTGCAGCTTCAACCTCCTGAGCCCAAGCAATCCTCCTGCCTCAGCCTTCCGAGCAGCTGAGACCACAGGCACACATCACCATGACTAGTAATTTTACTTTTTGGTAGAGATGGGGTCTCGCCATGTTGCCCAGGCTGGTCTTGAACTCCTAGGCTCAAATGATCCTCCCTCCTTGGCCTCCCAAAGTCCTGGGATTACAGGCATGAGCCACATGCTGGGCCTCATTCAACAGATACTTACTGCTCACCTACCACTGTTCTAGGAGATGGGGGTGAGATGGTAAACAACACAAAGCCCTACTTTCATAGAGCTTACACTGCAGGGAAGCATTACAAAGAAGAAATTGTGGCTCAGTTACCCGGTCTGTCAGACTCTAAAGCCTATACCGTATCTTTGAATCATGTTATCTCTCAGTGGATACAGCTTCGCCCTAAAAGTATATGCCTGAACATGCACTCTTGACACTACAGTCTAGCACAATTTAAGCTTTCTCTGTGCTGTCAGTCCAGTGACATCTTCTCAAGTGTTCCTCCCCTAACTCTCTAACTATAAAAACTGCCCTATCAGCAGTAAATATATCATACTGACATGTATAAACTAACCTCTCTCTCTCTCTCATTAATCCCTAAACTACCTGAGGGCAAGAACTATGCCTTAGCCATCTTTCTAAGTCTAGAAGATGATATACACGGTAGATATTCAATAAATCCTTGAGAGGAATTCATGAGAGTAGTTTCAACAAAGTTGAGGGTAGAAGCCAGTGTGCAATGAACTAAGGAGGAAATGGAGGAGAGAAGCATGTAAAGTCTGCTTCTTAAGGATAAGTCTAGAAAGGAAAAGTAGGATAAATGGTAGTAATTTGAAGGAAAATTATGATCACAGGAAAGTTTCATATTTTTTTCATGAATGAGAAAGACTTGAACACAATTGTTGATCAGGAAGTACAGCAGAGTCAAAAGAGCAGAATTTAGAGTCTGTTAGATTTGAATTCTGGACCTGAGACAACTATAGTGTTTGGTAAACAGAAGGTATTCAATAAACGGTTTCAATGATTATTACTATAGGTTCCCCTCCCACATATTTTGTGCTCTAGTCTAGATTCTCTAAATCTGTGTATGTGATGGCAGAGAAACAGGATCTTTTTTTCTTCTGTAACACCCACTGTGCTATTCTCATTTCCTTGTGAGTCTGGATGAGCTCATGAATGGCTGCTGTGGAAAATTACTGACGTCATCAGCTGAATAAAGACTATCTGGAGGAGAGTAAGCAGATGAAACAGATGTTAAATTATCAAATGTACAAGATTTTGGGTTTCTGCCAAAACCTTCATTGAGCACTAAGAAGAGAAAAACTGAAAACACACAGAACTTTTTTTTTAAGCTTCTGAGCCAGCAAGGTGTTCTCACATTCACTCCAGGCATAGAAACACGGCGGTAAAATGAAAGAGATGATTATCTCCTCAGTTCCCGTCTCAATATTTCACCCTAATGTGGGGTTCATTTCTGTGAGGTTCTACCCTAGTTCACTTTTCTATTAACCTGACACTTCCCAGATTCACGAGGTATGTATTTTTATATTGAAGCAATTATTTGTTCACAGTCTTCTAATGTTCTGGTCATGAGCTATGTTCACCTATTACCCATATCTGATCAACACCTCACTCTCTCCCCTCCCTCCCAGGCCACACACCTCTACACTTAAAAAGGGACAGGGAGAAGAACTAAAACTCAGGCTAATGCTATAATTAGGGATGAAAACGCTACATTCATTTAGGATTAACAAAAGCCAGGAAACATATCGATCTACAGAATTACAAATTAATCGGGCCAGGCACGGTGGCTCAAGTCTGTAATCCCAACACTTTGGGAGGCCGAGGCGGGCGGATACCTGTGGTGAGGAGTTGAGACCAGCCTGGCCAACATAGTAAAAACCCATCTCTACTAAAAATACAAAAATTAGCTGGGCATGGTGGCAGGCACCTGTAATTCCAGTTACTCGGGAGGCTGAGGCGGGAGAATCGCTTGAACCCGGGAGGCAGAGGTTGCAGTAAGCTGAGCCGAGATCAGGGCATTGCATTCCAGCCTATGTGACAAGAGCGAAACTTCGGCTCAAAATACATACATACAAATTAATCACCAAGAACAGAAATGGTGTAAAGCAAAGATGTAATTCAATTGTTTGGAGTGCAGAGAGAACTGGAACTAAAAGAGATGAGCAAACAAAGTGGGAAATTTATGCGCCTACAAACCTAATCACAAACCTGTCAGTGTGGAATATTCCAAGACATCTCCATCCCATCACAAAACACATAAAAAGGAGCCATCGACCCACCACAAATGTACAGCGCGAGACTGGAAGATAACCTAGTCACCCAGTCACTGAAAACAACTTTTCAAACATTTTATTTTTCTCTCCAAATAAAAAAGAGCCTAGATCAGTAAACTAAGTATGAGGATAATTTCCAAAATTCCAGTCCTAACCACACCGGGTGATTCCGGCTAACGTACGCCTGTTTCCCCCGTGCTAAAATGCAGACGCACCGCTGTTCCGAGTCTCAGCCTGATTGGAGCTCGGGTTCTGCACCTGGATCTGAATCCTCAAGGGAAAGCCGCAAATTAACCTGAGGAGGAGTCAGCAGCTGTCCCGGTGCGGGAGCCAGCCAGACTTTTTTAAAAAAACCCCCCGCATCAGGTGCGGTTTCTGGAAAACCGCTCCCCGCTGCCAGCGCGGTGAATTCCGGCTCGCACCCCGGACACCTGAGGTGGCCTCGGCCGTCTAGGGGCAGCCGGCCCGAGGGACGCACCCGACCTCCCCGCCCCGCCGCGCTCCCGGGCCCCCAATCCACCCGCGGCGCAAGCGAGGTCGGCCCCGCGGCTCTCCCGCCCGAGGGGGCGCTTCTCTCTCGCGGGCGCCTTCGGCCCGTGAGTCCCTCGGTCGGACAGTCGGACCACAGCTGCCCCGCAGCCCCCGCCTGAGGGCAAGGTGTGGGCGCCGGCGAGTCCCCGCCGACTCCCCGCCGACTCCCGCCCCGCACTCACCTGCCCCGCGGGCCACCTCAGCGCCAATCCGGGTCGGGTTAGCAGCTTCCCCACTTGCACCGTCAGCGCTCAGCGGCGCCTACGCGCACGCTCGGCGGGGCGGGGCACAGGCCACCGCGAGGCATGTTGGGGGCTGTAGTTGTTCCCGCCCACTTGGCGGGACGCGGCCAGGAACTCTGCGCCCCAGTCCCAAGGCAGGCAGGCATAGCGATGCCTGCACCGCAGCCTGAGCAGCTTAGGACAGGAGGGTGTGGACCAGCAGTCAGGGTGGGAGATAGACGCTGCAAATCACTTGCTAATTTTCTAAATATTTTTTATCTAGGCCGGGCACAGGGACTGACGCCTGTAATCCCAGCACTTTGAGAGGCCTAGGCGGGCGGATCGCTTGAGCCGGGGAGTTTGAGACCACCAGTCTGGCCAACATGGCGAAAACCTGTCTGTACTAAATATACAAGAATTAACCGGGCTTGATGGTGCGCAGCTATTCGAGAGGCTGAGATGGGAGAATTGCCTGAGCCTAGGAGGTGGAGGATGCAGTCAGCCCAGATTGCGACACTGCACTTCAGCCTGGGCCAGAGTGAGAACACTCTCCCTTAAAAAAAAAAAAAAAAGAAACCAAGACACAAAACTATTACAAAGCTGTTTATTTAAATAAAAATTGTTAAAAACTTGAACTCATGCTCCATTCTCTGGTTCAAGAGAACCTAAGGTGGCCTCGGCCGTCTAGGGGCAGCCGGCCTGGGGGATTCAGCCAACGCAGAACCAGAGTACTCTTGAACCAGAGAATGAAGAATGAGTCGGTGTACTCTCCTCCGTGGCAGGCGAACCTAACAGCAGCATTCTCAAGTCATTTTGCTCCCTCACTGACCACACGGAATGGGAAGGTTGGTGAGTCCTGCGCTCAGGAAGGAAAACAAAATTTTCTTTTTTTTGAGACCGAGTCTCTCGCTCTGTCACCCAGGCTGGAGTACAGTGGCACGCTCTCGGCTCACTGCAACCTCTGCCTCAGCCTCCCTAGTAGCTGGGACTACAGGCACACACCACCACGCCCAGCCGGAAAACAAAATTTTCTGAGTACCTTCTGTGTCAGATCGTATGCTGTGCAATTCCTGTCTCACGTCTCACCCTCACATCCACCCAGGGTTCATTTCACCATTCAAGGCTCCTAACCCTTGTGCTTCCACTAAAGCTATGTTTACAAATATCAGGCTCTCCTCTCCTGGGTTTTTGTTTTTGTTTTTGAGAGGGAGTCTAGCTCTGTCACCCAGGCTGGAGTGCAATGGCGTGATGTGGGCTCACTGCAACCTCCGCCTCCCCAGTTCAAGCAATTCTCCTGCCTCAGCCTCCTGAGTAGCTGGGATTACAGGCACCAGCCACCACACCCAGCTACTTTTTGTATTTTTAGTAGAGATGGGGTTTCCATGTGTTGGCCAAGCTGGTCTCTAACTCCTGACCTTGTGATCTGCTCACCTCGGCCTCCAAAAGTGCTGGGATTACAAGTGTGAGCCACTGTGCCCGGCCCTCTCCCGGTTATTAAATGAAACTGAGCTTCAGCCAAGGAGAGGGCACTAAGTGCCCAGGTGTCTGACTGCAGCTGAACAGACATTTCAACAGTTGTCCCATGTTCTGCCCAGAACCTGACATCTGGATAGTTCTGATGCTAGAGTTTGCGTGAATTTAAACCCATCTTAAAGAAAATACAACAGCATGAGTTAACATAGTGAGACCCCGTCTCTACAAAAAACAACAACAAATTAGCCAGGTGTGGTTGCATGTGCCATAGTCCCAGCTACTCAAGAGGCTGAAGTGAGATGATAGCTTGAGCTCAGGAAATTCAGGCTTCAGTGACCTGTGATCATGCCACTGCACTCCAGCCTGGGAACAGAGTGAGATCCTGTCGTGTATGTATATATATATATGTTTTCCAGTGAACATGCAGACCACCCAAATATATCTAATTAAAATGTTACCTAGGAAAATCAGATTACAAAGTTGCATACAAGTGTATAAATACAAAAACAAAGGAGAAAGGAAAAGGAAAGACAGAGAGATACACCAACAAATCCACCCATCTAAATAGTCCAGGAAGAAACCAGGCCAAACTGCCAATCACTAGAGATCATGAGTCTAACAGAATTGTTAGAACAAGACTGTTATCTTATTTCCTCATTATCTATGAGGAAATGTATTAACTAAAATCCATGGTATCCTATATCCCCAGTATGTCTGGTATCTAAAATAAATTCTCAGATTACAGATAAACTGATAGTAGCTGCTCTCTAAGTTGCCCGTACCAGAGAAGGAAGCAGAGTATCTGGTCAGAGTCCAATTACTTAATTTCCTTGTGTCAGACTTAGTATCTTTTCAAGATTTTTAAAAGAGATGAATAGAGTAACTCTTTCTGTAAGTTAACAAATGGCTCTATGCTATCCCTGCTTGCTTGCTATACTAGCCTATATTCAGAATTTGGTTTTCGGAATTGTCTTCTACGGTGTTTCCCAATAGGTTGAGCTCTTCTCTTCTGGCTTTTGTAAGTGACAAGGTCTCGCTATGTCACCCAGCCTGGACTTAACTCCTGGGCTTACGTGGCCCTATTGCCTCAGCTTCCCAAGTAGCTGGGACTGTACGTGCACGTCATCGCAACTTGCTTTTCTAGCCGCTTTTAGATAAAACTGGAACCGATTCAGCCTCCCCTCCCTCACAACATTCCTAACTAGGCAATCTTTCAGCTTCTGCCTGACCTGGGAGATTGAGGGTAGGTCGCTAATCTCAGCGGTTCCAATGTCTGGGCCCAGACCAGTCTCAGCCTTAATAATGGGTACTGATTTCAGTGTGTCTCTTGGGGCAACACACAGTCAAGTCACTCTTCCTCCACACGGCAATGTTTGAAGTGCCGACAGGTTTTCTCCTGTAGAGGATAAAGGGCCCTAGCAATCCTCTACCACCTCTTTGGAGGTTGGCTCTCCAGTTCATCTCTGTTCCTCAGACTGGTTATCCAACATTGAACATAATGCCAAGAGTGTGGAGCTGTAAGCCTCTGGTGGCTTTTGGGCACTGGTCAACATTGACACATCCTAAAAGTCTTCTCTCAGTTCTGATGCATACTGAGTTTAAGATGAACTTATTTACATTTATTAACTTTTTCCTCTTAGTTTAGGGCACATCATTTCAGCCTACTTAGGTTAGAGATGAAAACTTATTTTGCCAAATAAATGTACTTGTCAATTCTCCCAGTTTTGTGTCATCTGCAAATCTGATAAAGCTTTCATCTTCATCTATGCTGAAAAATACATAGGATGAGAATGGGCTAACACTACTGCTCTCCTTGCAGGTAGGTAATTAATTCAACCTCTGGCTACAGTCGCTTCAATCAGCTATAAATCCATGCAACAAGGAAGTCAGGTGCCGTGGCTCACACCTGTAATCCAAGCTCTTTGGGGGTCTGAGGTGGGCGGATCACCTGAGGAATTCAAGACCAGCCTGGCCAATACGGCAAAACCTCGTCCCTATTAAAAATACAAAAATTAGCCAGGCGTGGTGTTGGGTGCCTGTCATCCCAGCTACTTGGGAGGCAGAGGTTGCGAGATGTGCTACGGCACTCTAGACTGGGTGACAGCAAGACTCAACAACAAAGTCCATGCAACAAGGAATAAAGACTGTCAGGTGCCCTGATGAAATCAATAGACTCAATTAGCATTTCCCTGATATATAAGCCTCATCAAAAGATGAAATGAGGCTGGGCTCAACTTTAGCTAAGTAGCCCTTATGAATCACATCAAGGTTTGTTTTTTTGTTGTTGTTTTTGTTTTTTAAGTATTTGTTGTAGTTCCAAACTTCATTACTTATTCTAGCCAAAAATAATGGAAATAAAAGGTTGACTCAATCACTGAGTCCAGGTTATTTTGCTAGACCTAGATCAAATTCACTTGTAGAAGACAGGACCAGAAATTTCATGCTACTTTACAAGCAAATGAACACACGAAAAGGACTAAACAAGGCAGCTGGAAAATATGCCTTGAAAGAACAGAGATCAAGTATGAACTACATTTATTATGCAAGTTTGTGCTGTTGTAAACAACAGAGTAAACTTCAATGCACGTTGTTTCTGCATTGTTGAGAAATGTGAGACCTTGAGAAGTAGGAAAGCACCATGGGAAGAAGAAAGCGCTGTATTAATTTCAGGTAACAATTCTCGAGGTAAAATAAGGCATTACAGTAACAATTTTCATGCCTCAGCAATTAACAATGATTTTTCGTTTAATTCTCTTCCAACTCTACAGACATAATTCTGCTTTCACCTTCATCACACTTTCATATGGTTTTAACAGGGGATACACCTCCTCTTCTAAGAATCTCTGCACCTGCCAGAGGAAAGCAAATACGAAAGAAAACATTAAGATATTAACGGATAATACCTTTTCCAATGTCAGGTGATACCACTGAAATCTAATTTGATAAAGCTTTTACTCCACCACTGAGCTTGTTTTCCTCAACTGCCTATCAGGAATTTCTGCCTAGACACATGTGATTCAACCCACCAGGCCCACATGCCCACCAACCTCTCTGCAAACTAGCCCAGCCTGTGTTCTTTCAGGTGGTTTCAACATTTCCATCCAATCTAAAAATCATCAGGGCTTCTTTCCTCCTGCTTCCCAGCCCTCTTCAAGTAGCCACCAGGAGTTCAAGCCTCTCCCCTTCCCCGGTCTGCATCTCTCACCACCATCTTCACCATCCACTGCCTGGCCCTTTGCAGTAGTCTCCTCATCGGTCTCCTACCTCCAGTTTTAAGACTTTCAGCCCTCGGTGCTTGCACGTGCTGCCTGGTATTATAATGACCTATTTACAAGTCTTCACCACTAAGTTCTGATTTTTCTGAACATGAGGATTATCTGTTCATCTTTATTTATTTTTTTTTTTTTGACACAGGATCTCACTTTGTTGCTCAGGCCAGAGGTGAGGGGTATGAACACGGCTCACTGCATCCTTGACCTCCTAGGCTCAAGCTATCCTCCCACCTCAGCCCCCTGAGTAGCTGAGACTACAAGCGCATGCCACCAAGCCTGGCTAATTTTTGTATTTTGTGTAGAGACAAGGTTTCACTATGTTGCCCAGGATGGTCTTGAACTCCTGAGCTCAAGCAATCCTCCTGCCTCAGCCTCCCAAAGTGCTGGGATTACTGGTGTGAGCCTGGCCTATCTATTCATTTTTAAATCCTCAGAATTAAATACAGTACCTGAGCACCTGGTATACACTCAGGCATTTCAATCTTTACAACACGGGGTATCCATCTGACAATAAAACCTAATTCTTTGTCCATTACACCACATTCTCAAAACCAAAAGAGAATACAAAGAAATACTTAAGGCTGCTGTATCTTGGTCAGGGGTGATGGTTCACGCCTGTAACCCCAGCACCACTGCACTCCAGCCTGGGTGACAGACCCTGTCTCAAAAAAAAACAAAACAAAAAAACCCACAAACAGAAACAAAACCCAAATCTCTAAATTTTAGCCAACAACCTGCTCTGATTTCCTTCTAACTAGCTCCATTCCCACCCTACCTCCTATAAAGCAAAAACATCAAAGAGAGTGGCCTAGGTTCTGCAGCCCAGCAGAAAAGAGTGCTTCTAGGCATGACTCCGTGGATGCATTCTGATGTATGCTTACCTGCTGGGAGGCACGACCAGTGAAAGAAGAAGGATCCAGTAAACGATCCAACTGGGAGTGAATGGGACTAAAGTAGGCATCAGCCTGGATACGTTCTATGAGGTCATTGTCACCCCCTTCCTGCTTAACCACAGCAGCTGCCTGCTGAGAAAGCACTCTGATTTTCTCATGGCAATCCTGGGAAAACAGTGAAATATTGTCAGTTCTCCACTAACAGGGCATTTGAACACTCTTTAAAAAACTCATCAGATACTTCACCTCTATGCTGTCTGCACAGCTCTTCTACACAAAACCCCTCTAGGCTGAGGTGGTTCCGTGTCTGTCTCTACCAGGGCCTTCACTACTCTCTGACTACATTTTAGGACAAGCCTGAAGTGGATGCCCTTGCTCTGGCCCTCTTCTGTAAACCCTCATTACTCAATTGCTCTTGTTTCCTGTTCACTTCCTATGGAATGTCAGACCTCATTCCTTCACTAGGCATGGACTTTTCCTACATGGTTAATTGATACACTTTTTTTTTTTTTTTTTTTTTTTTTCCCAGACAGTCTAGCTCTGTCATCCAGTCTAGAGTGCAGTGGTTCGATCTCGGCTCACTGCAACCACTACCTCCTGGGTTCAAGCAATTCTTGCCTCAGCCTCCCAAGTAGCTGGGACTACAGGCGTGTGCCACCACACCTGGCTAATTTTTTGTATTTTTAGTAGAGACGGGGTTTCACCGTGTTGGCCAGGATAGTCTCAATCTTCTGACCTCGTGATCTGCCTGCCTCAGCCTCCCAAAGTTCTGGGATTACAGGCGTGAGCCACTGCACCAGGCCTAAGTGATTACCTTTAACAAACTGAGTTCACCACAATCATCCTCCATAGATGGCAGAATATGGCCACTGCTCTGTACCATTAATGTGACGAGGTAATGACATAAACACCTTCCTTTATCTGCTCTCCTTCATGGAGGAGAAAGCAGGACCAAACGTGCACTCTTAATTTATCCAGGACCATGAGGGGCTACAAACCTGGCGGCTACCTCCAGCTTTGACCATGGCCATGATGATGTTCTCTGTGGCCATGAAAGGCAGCTCTTGCCGAATGCGCCGTTCAATTACCTATAGGAAAAGATAAAGTGAATGGCCAAGGAAGGTGCCTCAAGGCTAAAGTCATAAACACAGCAGGATGTCAAACAAAATGCACAGCACAGACACTACCACATTATGGAGAGAGTAATGGGTTGTTTTATTCTATATGATGTTTTTTCAGTTTTCTAACGAACTCAGACTTTTGATTTTTAAAAAAGGGAATATTAATTCAAAAAGTTGTCACATAGAATTCTTAAAACCCCTATTTGTTACATTTCAAGAGCCCAGCCTCAAGAGCTAAGTATAGGAGACAAATGAACCCATCTGCCTCAGCTACTTAAATACAGGCAAATGGAGCCATCTATTCTGCCTAGTCACGCCAGAGCTGATGATTCATGCTGCTAGATAAAGGCAATTTAAAATACTTTTTTCCTTTTCTATAAATGTGTCTATGAATCCCACGGAGCTAGTTTCCTAAAGCCTGTGAACTGAAGGATGAGCTCGGGTGGGAAGAAGGCCTACAGGATCTGAATACAGCTCCCTCGACATACCCCAGAGCACCCTCCCTCCCACATTCTAACCCCTCCCTAATACTTTACTTTTTAATTGGGGCTTCTTACTTTGGGGTACACTACCAATCCTTCAGAAACGTTCTGCAGTGTATTCAGTATAGTATCCGCAGTAAGAAATGCCTCAGCCAAACAGATCCGTCTAGAAAACAAATAGCCGTTCAGTATCTCTTTAGACAACTAATTTCAGTGAAATGCAGTGTGTGTCCCAACAAGTTGCCCTACTGACTACTCTTTGGGTAATTTCCTTCAATCTCAGGACTACCCCAATGACCTCATGACTCTCAACTCTATCACCTCCAGGACAGACCACTTGTCCAAGTGCCAGACCTTATACCTACTGAGATGTCCACCTGGTTGACCCATAGGTACCTCAATCCCCAAACTGAACTCAGCACTTTCCCACTCCTCCTACTCACCATCACGAACCTGCCCTTCCACCCTTGTAGCTCCTGCATCAGTAAATGGCAGGAGCACCCCAGTCACCAAGTTCTTTATGCTCACTCGGGTCAACCACCAGGGCTAGCCAGTCTGCCTTCAACTCTGGATCTGTATCCTTCCTCTCCATTTACATGGCCACTGAATCAGTGTGGGCTTGGACTTTCAAAGTAGCCCCTAACGAGTTCTGGTATCATCCATGTCTTCTGACAGCCAGCTGTCCAACTGTTGCTAGGGTGTTTCAGCAGGCATAGCAGCAGGCCTACAGGGTCATACCTTGCTAAAAAGTATTCAATGGCTAACTTCCGAATGAATTCGCATGACTTATTTCCAGAGGTAAATCCTGGATTATGCAGAGATCCCAGAAAGCTAGGTTTAACTATACATCCATATCCACTCAAGAAACCCCAGGACAATGCAAGTAGGTGAAAGTAATGTCGATCTGCTTTAAATGAGCATATACATAAATAGAAAACCATGCACATGTTGACACCTCATCAGTAGTTACAAATTATTCCTGACTCATCTCATAGCTAATCAAGATGTCATTGTACCTAGACACCACAACTGACATCTATCTGCCTTCAGAAAAGGCCCAGAAGACCTTTCATAAACTGGCTACTACTATCTGTGACTGTGTCCTGCACCACCCCCTGGCATGGGTTGACTTCATTCCCCAAGGTTACTCAAGTAGTAGTAACTCCCTCAAGTGTGTTTTCTCCTGCTTTGTGCCTTTATAATGCTCCTGATCTTGTCTTTTCTCTTTTCCTTTTTTTCTGAGATGGGCGATGCACTGCACGCCCAGGCTGGAGTGCAGTGGTACAATCTCGGCTCACTGCAACCTCTGCCTTCCTGGTTCAAGCCATTCTTCTGCCTCAGCCTCCCGAGTAGCTGGGATTACAGGCGTCTGCCACCACACCCAGCTAATTTTTTTTTTTTTTTTTGTATTTTTAATAGAGATGGGGTTTCACCATGCTGGCCAGGCTCATCTCGAACCCCTGACCTTGTGATCCACCCTCCTTGCCTCCCAAAGTGCTGGGATTACAGGAGTGAGCCATCGTGCCCGGCCCCTGACCTTATCTTTAAAAGAGGCGTCTATTTCTTAATTCTTAAGGCATCACCTCTATTGTGAAGCTTTCTGATTCCTCAAACACTACTCCTTCCTCTTTGCTCCTACAGTACCTAATAGACACTTCAATTCTAAGACATATTACACTGTCCTTTTTATGTTTTGCCTCCCTTCTAGACTCTGGGTTCCTTGGGGATAAGGAGATTGTAGCGATGCTCAAATATGTCCTTTTACTTCTAGGTCCATCCTTCAGACCTCCTCCCAACTTGGTGTATGTGATGTCCCCGTGCCACTGACCGGTTGGCACTATCATCCAGTGTGCGTTCAAACCACTGGACAGATGCTGTCTGTAGCGAGTCCATGACAAGGGTCATTAGGTGGCGGGCAAGGCTGCAGCAACGTTCTGAACGCATGGGATTCCGCTTATATGGCATCGCACTTGAGCCTGCCCATGGGAAAAAGGACAAGATGCAAAGGCAGAGAGACTTGAGAGGACAGCAAGTAGGCAACCACGCTGCTGAATGAGCTCTCAGCCCCGATCCACAGCCCTCCAGCAGCCCTGTGTGTTCACAGGTCTCTACACAGCACTCACCAATCTGCTGTTTTTCAAAAGGTTCCTCCATCTCCTTGAGGTTTGCCAGGAGGCGTATGTCGGTGCAAATCTGGGGGAGGCAGGGGAACAAGCATCACCCCACACTGTCAGTGTGCAGGAGAGTCTGGGAGGAATGACTAGGCTGACGAAGATGAGCTCTTAGGTGTGCTGTGGCTGAGCTGAAGACCAGCGTGTCAAGAGCTCCTGGAGAGTATCTTACTCATACTCCTCTCTGTTCACGAAGGGCTGGATCGACAAATTCAAGGAGCATGAAAATGCTTTTGTGAAACACTGCTTAAGGCATCATGGAAAGACAATCACACGATTAATTTAGGCTGGGCGTGGTGGCTCAAGCCTGTAATCCCAGCACTTTGTGAGGACGAGGTAGGTGGATCACCTAAAGTCAGGAGTTTGAGACCAGCCAAGTCAACGTGGTAAAACCCCACCTCTACCAAAATTACAAACCTAGCCGGGCATGGTGGTGCATGCCTGTAATCCCAGCTACTTGAGGCCGAGGCAAGAGAATCGCTTGAACCTGGAGGCAGATGTTGCAGTGAGCCGAGATCACGCCACTGCACTACAGCCTGGGCAATAAAAGCAAAACTCGATCTCAAAAAAAAAAAAAAGATGAATCCGCCACTGTAACAAGATGGATGGATGTTTTGCTGTGCTTGGGATAACTTTAAATACCAAAACTAGTCTTCCCCTTAAGGGTTTCATTTACAGACCACAAATTATAAAAACTAATGTAGGTATGATATCGCTTGAGAGAGATGGTTAAGTACAAGTCTGAGGCTGATTCAGTTTGTCTGTGGTGCCCAAAGCTCCTGTCCCCACCCCACAAGCTGCCACCACTCACCTTGTGCACGGATGCCCCCAAGCTAGCCAGCACAGACAGTACTTCAATATCCACTTTTCGTGTATACGTCTGCCCTGTGATGATGAAAGCTCTAGAAATAAATAGAAGAGAGACTTATGTTAAAATATTTTAAAGCCGTTGCAGTGGCGCATGACTGTAGTCCGAGCTACTTAGGAGACTAAGGGAGGAGGACTGCTTAAACTCAGGAGGTTGAGGCCAGCCTAAGCATCATTGGGAGACTCTTGTAAAATAATAATAATAAATCAAAATGTGACTCTGTCAAACAAGGAAAAACACATCCTAAAGAAAAGCTTGGTCTTACTAGTATGCTAAGTTATATTGAGCCAGTGGACCTGACTGGTAATTTGCTCCTGGAATAAACTATTCTTCCACCCTTTTCACTACTGCTCAGGACACTGGCCTGACTCCAGAAGGATACATGGTGCAATGTGCCCATGTCCGGCCAAAGCTCAATACAAATGCCTGGGAGAATGAGCCATTGGGGAACCTGGTAGACCTCAATGGAAATGGTCAGATTTAGCCTACCTTGTTGGAGGCCCTAAGTAAAGAAACAAAAATGGCAACAACGTGGATAAAGGTATTGTAAAGAAATCACAAGTACATTGTTTACTTTTTTCCTACAGATTATATGAAAATAGAATGTAGGCCAGGCATGGTGGCGCATGCCTAAATCCTAGCACTTTGGGAGGCTGAGGCAGGTGGATCACTTGATCTCAGGAGATCGAGACCAGCCTGGGCAACATGGTGAAAGAATATCTCTACAAAAACAATATGAAAATTAGCCAGGCATGCCTGTAGTCATAGCTACTTAGCGGACTTAGGCGGAAGGACTGCTTAAAACTGGGAGGCGGAGGCAGCAATGAGTCAAGATCACACCACTGCACTCCAGCCTGTATGACAGAGTAAGACCCGGTATCAAAAACATTAATAAAATAAAATAAAATCCAGAAAATATGTCAAGACAACGATTAGGAAAAAGAAAAAAAAAAGAATCCAGATAATAAAAACCAGGCTAGAGAGCCAAAAAAAAAAAAAAAAAAGCGGGTGGGGGTAGAAGAACAAAGAAAGAAAAAGCCAAAAATTTTAGGGTCAAATCTAGAGGTATACTGAACAAAGGACTTTTATCAACTTAACAGGGAGGTCAACACGTTCCCACTTACCTACCTCTTAAATCCTGCCTTTTCTGTCACCATCTTGTCAAGCTGCTCTACCTTGGAAAGAAAAGACATATCCCTATAATAATCCAAGTGTCCAGTATGTCTCAACCTGTCATCCTACCCAGGTCTTATGCCCCCAACCCCCACAACCTCTTTCCAGTCCAAAGATCCCACCCAGCCCACAATCAATCTCTCCTCTCATCCTCAAAGGCAGCCTTGTCTCTTAGGCTCCTCCACTGAGTTTCTGTGTCCTGCAGGTCACTTTCAGAATACCTTATGGTCATCTCCCTCGAAGAGTTGCAGGAAACTGGCCTGAGTGCCAGTGGTACCCTTTACTCCCCGGAAGCGCAGGTCATCTCGGACACGCTTCAAGTTCTGGAGATCCATGCAAAGATCCTGAATCCAAAGACAGCAACGTTTCCCAACTGTGGTCAGCTGTGCAGGCCTGAAAACGCAAAGAGAGGACACTGAAGTCTCAGACCAAGACCTCACATGATCAAGGTTTGATTGCTTCTTTTAATAACCACCACTGCTCCTTGGAAGAAGAACAGTTGAAGTAAGAGATTGAGTAACTAGTAAAGACAAAACAAGAGCTAAAATGTTTAACTAAATAATAGTTATGGAGATTCAATGACATTTATAAATATTTAAGGAGTATGAAACTAAAGGGCTATCATAGTTCTTTCTTCATCAAGAGGCAATTTTTAAATTATTATTATTTTTAGACTGGGTCTTGCTCTGTTGCCCAAGCTGGAGTACAGAAGCATGAACACAGAGCTGACTGCAGCCTCAACATCCTGGGCTCAAGTGATCCTCCTGCCTTAGCCTCCCATGTAGCTGGGACCACAGGTACACACCATCATGCCTGGCTAATTTTTAAATTTTCTGTAGTGATGGGGTCTCACTTCGTTGCCCAGGCTGGTCTCAAACTCTGTGTCTCAAGCAATCCACCTACCTCAGCCTCCCAAAGTGTTGGGATTACAGGCATGAGTCACCATGGTGCATGGCAAGAGGCAATTTATTATAAAGGCAGGGACAGTGTCCCTTTTGTTTATGGCTATATTCACAGACATCGGTAAGAAATACATTAGGTACTCATGTGATATTTGCCAAGTATATGATGTGCTCTTGCTATTGGAAATACAACCAGGAGTAACACAGACAAGGTCCTTGTACAATGGCACTTGCTTACATTGAAATAAGTAAAGAAGAAAACAAAACAAGATTAGGCCAGGAGCAGTGGCTCACATCTGTAATCCCAGCACTTTGGGAGGCTGAGGAGCGTGGATCACTTGAGGTCAGGAGTTCAAGACCAGCTTGGCCAACATGGTGAAACCCCACCTCTACTAAAAATACAGAAAATTAGCCGGACGTGGCTGGGGGGTGCCTCTAATTCCAGCTACTTGGAGGCTGAAGTGGGAGAACCATTTGAACCTGAGAGGCAGAGGTTGCAGTGAGTCAAGATCACGCCATTGCACTCTAGCCTGGGTGACAGAGCCAGACTCCTGCCTCAAAAAACAAATAAAGCAACAAGATTAATTAATAATTTAAGTGCTAAAAGAATAAAACAAGGATGAAGATAATGGTGACAGCTGCTCTAGATTGGCAGTAGAGGAAAGCCTTTGTGAGGAGTCAAGATCCAGTGAGGAGTAGTCATGCTATGGACAACAACCCCACAACACACACACAAGCAGAGGACTCACAAACATAGCAGCTAATGGCTTTGTTTCTAGTGTCAGGCCTAAATCAAGCCACTGAAGGTCTGTTTCTGAACATAAAACATAATTAGGAGGCCGGGTGCAGTGGCTCATGCCTGTAATCCCAGCACTTTGGGAGGCCGAGGTGGGTGGATCACCTGAGGCCAGGAGTTCGAGATCAGCCTGCCCAACATGGCGAAACCCTGTCTCTGAAACTGGCTGAACGTGGTGGCACACACCTGTAATCACAGCTACTTGGGAGGCTGAGGTGGGAGAATCGCTTGAACCCGGGAAGCGGAGGTTACAATGAGCCAAGATCACACCACTGCACTCAAACCTAGGAAACAGAGTAAGACTGTCTCAAAACAGAACAAAACAAACAAACAAAATACATACTAGAATAAATTGCACTAATGTCCAATTTTTTTCCTTCTTTTTTGAAACAGGGTCTCACCTCTGTCACCCCAGGCTGGCACGCAGTGGTATAATCATAGCTCATTGTAGCCTCAGTCTCCTGGGAATGGCTTGAGCCCATCCTCCCGCCTCAGCCTGCTGAGTAGTTGGAACTACACGCACAAGCCACCACACCCGGCTAATTTGTTTTTTTTAAGAGCCATGGTCTCCCTGTGTTGCCCAGGCTGGTCTCAAACTCCACACCTCAAGCTATCCTCCTGCCTTGGCCATCCAAAGTGCTGAGATTACAGGCATAAGCCACTATGCCCAGCCTCGTTTCTTTCTTTCTTTTTTTTTTGAGACAGTCTCACTCTGTTGCCCAGGCTGGAGTGCAGCATCACTATCTTGACTCACTCCAACCTCCGCCTCCTGGGTTCAAACGATTCTCCTGCCTCCGCCTCCTGGGTAGCTGGGAGTAAAGGCACCGGCTACCAGCCCAGCTAATTTTTGTATTTTCAGTAGAGACAGCGTTTCACCATGTTGGCCAGGATGGTCCTGATCTCCAGACTTCGTGATCCACCCACCTCAGCCTCCCAAAGTGCTGGGATTACAGGCGTGAGCCACCGCGCCTGGCCACCCAGCCTAATTTCTAATAGATAACTCAACCTATTCCGCATGGAATTTCTTTCCTCTTAAGCTAATGATACTGACAGCTAGGAACATCAAGGCATAACACTAGAAATGTCCACAGTAGGCACATCGCAAGTTACAGTACATCCCCAAATTAATCTCATAGTTTTTCTTGTTAACTGCTAAGAGATTACTGGTATAAGCAAATTAAAGAAGTAAATTAGCATGGACTTGTTCACTGAATCATTATTCATAGCAGCCAAAAAGTAGAAATTACCCAAATGTCTATCAGTTGTTGACAACTGGATAAACAAAACATGGTACAACGATACAATAAAATGTTTTTCAGTCATAAAAAGAACTGAAGTTCTGATATAACATGAATGGATATTGAAACAGTGAAAGCCAGACACAAAAGGTCACATACTGTACACAATTCCATTTATATGAAATGTCTAGAATAGGCATATGAATAGATTAAAAAAAACAGATTACTGGTTGCCAGGGGGTGGGGAAAGAGGCATAGGAGTGACTTTCAGTAGGCATGAAGTTTTTTTGGGGGATGTCATGAAAATACTCTGAAATTATATCGTGGTAATGATTACATAATTCTGTAAGTATAGTAAAAACCACTGAATTGTACATTTTTAAAGGGCGAATTTTGTTATATAAATTATATCTCAGTAAAGTTTGTTTTCACTTTTTTTTTTTTTGAGATGGAGTTTCACTCTTGTTGTCCAGGGTAGAGTGCAACGGTGAGATCTTGGCTCACTGCAACCTCCCTCTCCCAGGTTCAAGAGATTCTCCTGCCTCAGCCTCCCAAGTAGCTGGTATTACAGGCTTGCGCCACCACGCCCAGCTAATTTTGTATTTTTAGTAGAGACAGGGATTCTCCATGTTGGTCAGGCTGGTCTCGAACTCCCAACCTCAGATGATCCATCGATCTCAGCCTCCCAAAGTGCTGGGATTACAGGTGTGAGCCACCGCACCCGGCTTACTTTTTTTTTTTTTTTTTTTTTTTTTTGAGACAGAGTCTCACCCGGTCGTCCAGGCTAGAGTGCAATGGTGCAATCTCGGCTCACTGCAACCTCTGCCTCCCAGATTCAAATGATTCTCCTGCCTCAGACTTCTGAGTAGCTGGGATTAAAGGCACCCACTACCACACCCAGGTAATTTTTGTGTTTTTAGTAGAGACTTGGTTTCACCATGTTGGCCAGGCTGGCCTCAAACACCTAAACTCATGATCCACCCAGTTCAACCTCCCAAAGTGCTGGGATTACAGGTGTGAGCCACTGCATCTGGCCGTTTGTTTTTTTGTTGTTGTTGTTGGGTTTTTTTGAGACGGAGTTTTGCTTGTGTTGCCCAGGTTGGAGTGCAATGGCATGATCCCAGCTTACTGTAACCTCCACCTCCTGGGTTCAAGCGATTCTCCTGCCTCAGCCTCCCGAGTAGCTGGGATCATAGGCATGCGACACCATGCCTGGTAAATTTTGTATTTTTGGTAGAGACGTAGTTTCTCCATGTTTGTCAGGCTGGTCTCAAACTGCTGACCTCAGGTGATCCACCCACCTTGGGCTCCCAAAGTGTGGGGATTACAGGCATAAGCTATTGCGCCCAGTGGCCCATTTGTTTTTAATTGCATGAACCAATACACTGAGGGGAGGATGCTTGCACACCAACACCATTTTCTGAGTTTCTAATGACCATGATCCCTGGCAGCCAATCTCCTCCATTATGCTATCTCCAGAGGAATATTAAATGCTTCTGTATTTGCTGAGCACTCTCCCACAGAGGCAGGAGAGGAAGAGGAGCTGCAACACAGAGGAAGGTAGGTGTGGAGGAAGCCGCATGTACCAAGCACCAAGCACTGATTCATGTGAACAAGTGTTTCAGGCTCCTGCTACCAGTAAGTTTGGTCCCTGCCTTTAAGAAAGATTAAGCTCAAAAGGCTTTCATAAATTATCATATCTTTGTTGCCAAAGCAATACACCATCAAAACAGAAGGCAGATGCTGATAGACCATTACTCAAATATCATCACTCAAAACCTGTCACTAGCATTCCAAAATTACACCATTTCGGCCTTTTAAAAGAGCTTTATTCAGTAATCACAAAAATACTTGCATATTTTAAAAGTCAAAAATACAAAAAGTATGTCTGGGGGCAGTGGTTCACGCCTATAATCTCAGCATTCTGGGAGGCAGGGGTGGGCAGATCACTTGAGGTCAGAAGTTCGAGACCAGCCTAGCCAACGTGGCAAAACTCCATCTCGCCAAACAATACAAAAATTAGCTGGGTGTGGTGGCAGGTGCCTGAAGTCCCAGCTACTAGGAAGGCTGAGGTGGGAGAATCGTTTGAACCAAGGAAACAGAGGTTGTAGAGAGGGTGAGCCAAAATCACACCACTGCACTCCAGCCTGGGTGACAGAACAAGACTCTCTCTCCAAAAACAAAACTCAAAAAGAAGAAATTTAACTTTCCTATTATCTCATAAACCAGAGTAATCAACATTTATATCATGGCATACTTTAAACAATTTTTGTGCAATTTATAAGCTGTCTTTTTTTTTAACTGAAATATTAACCTAAGTGCATCTGCATGTTAGGGCTTACAAGCATCATTTAAATGGTTGCACATTATTCCAACCTATGAATACTATGCCTTACTTATTCTCTTATTGTTGAACATTTAGATTTTATTTTATTTTATTTTTTTTTGAGACGGAGACTTGCTCTGTTGCCCAGGCTGAAATGCAGTGGTGCGATCTCGGCTCACTGAAACCTCTGCCTCCCAGGTTCAAGTGGTTCTCCTGTCTCAGCCTCCTGAGTAGCGGGGATCATAGACACATGCCACCACACCCAGCTAATTTTTGTATTTTTAGTAGAGATGAAGTTTCACCATGTTGGCCAGGCTGTTGTTGAACTCCTAACCTCAAGTGATCTGCCCACCTTGACCTCCCAAGGTGCTGGGTTTACAGGCGTGGGCCACCACGCCCGGCCCATTGAGATTGTTTTTAATGCTTACTATCATAAATAATATTTTTCAAAGCTTTTGATATATATTTCCCCGTGTTTCCCAAATGAACTGTTAGATTTACTCTCTCACCATTATGTTTAAGGTGGATATCAGGCTCATTCCTTATAAGCATCCCGAATTACTTATACTTAAATCATGTTTTCAGATTCTTCACCTCAAGGTTATTGTGGAAAAGAGAGAACTCAAGAAGTAGCTGAAAGCCACATGCACATAAACAAGAAGTAATCTTGTCACTTACTGGAAATGTGTGAAACCTAACGTGGGTAGATTGGCTCGTTCCTTAGCAAAGTCGGCAAGCCGAGAGATCACTCTGGCAAGCTACAAGAAAGATCATGTGACAGAAAGAGGTTGAATTCAGGTTGTGTTCATTACATAATTAGAAATAAAACTTTTATAGAAACAAAACTTCGAGATAATTTTGTATAAAATTAGACCGCTCATGAAAGGCAGCAGCCATATCTTTTCATCTTTGTATCCTAAAGTGCCTGCAAGAGTTCATAGCAACCAAAATTTGAAAACCGACTTGACTACCTAAAATGTCGCGAACTATTTTAAGATCAGTGCAGGAAAACAAAATCATAATCGTGACCCACATATTCCAGCAACATGCCTTTGGGTGCACTCTCTTCATTTAAAAGGCTATGTTTTAAAAACCATTCACTTGGCCAGGCGCAGTGGCTCAAGCCTGTAATTCCAGCACTTTGGGAGGCCAAGGCGGGCGGATCATGAGGTCAGGAGTTCGAGACCAGCCTGACCAACATGGTGAAACCCCACTTCTACTAAAAATGCAAAAATTAGCTGAGCATGGTGCCGCGCGCCTCTAATTTCAGCTATTAGGGAGGCTGAGGCAGGAGAATTGCTTGAACCCGGGAGGCAGAGGTGGCAGTGAGCCAAGAGCGCGCCATTGCACTCCAGCCTGGGCGAAAGAGTGTGACTCCAGCTCAAAAAACAAAAACAAAAACATTCATTCAGAGTCTTTTAAAGAGACAGCTGGGTGCAGTGGCTCACAACTATAATCCCAACACTGGGAGGTCAAGACGGGTGGATCCCTTGTGCTCAGGAGTTTTGAGACCAGTCTGGACAACATGAAAAAAACCCTTTTCTACAAAAAATTAGCCAGGTGAGGTGGCATGCACCTGTACCCCCAGCTACTAGGGAGACTGAGACAAAAGAACTGTCTGTGACTGGGAAGGGGAGGCTGCAATGAGCTGTGATAAAGCCACTTGACAGAATGAGACCCTGTCTCAAGAAGAAAGGAGGAGGAGGAAAAGAAGAAAGAAGGAGGAGGAAAAGAAGAAAGAAGAAGTAGGAGGAGGAGGAGGAAAAGAAGAAAGGGAGGAGGAGGAGGAGGGGGGAGGGGGAGGGGGAGGAGGAGGAGAAACAGATAGTTCTACGATTAAACATAGGGTTTTCATTCATCTGAAAAGATGACAATCTATGTAAATTTACCCTGTGTGGATTTAGATGTAACTGGTGCCTACCTCCTATCATAGGGAATCTAGGGTTGGCAGGAAACATCTGCAGCTCCTTACCTTTGGCAAAAGCAGGTCAAGGGCATTTCTAAGAATAATCAAGTCCTACAAAAGAAAATGCAATGATCTTATATTAAGCAGCTTTGCTCAAACAGTATTATTATGTAACACTTTTTTGGCCAAAAAGGCTGAGTTGCTCAGCTACCAGCCTATATCACTATTACCAACCCACTAAGCATGCCAGAAAACACTAACGCAAGTTGTTCTTTCCTGGTGCAAACCGGCTTAACAGTACTACTGGGATCTAGAAGGAACAAAACCTTCATACTTATAAAGCCCAAGGTACATGGTATCTAAGATGACTTAAGGCTAGGCATGGCGGCGCATGCCTGTATTCCCAGGACCCTGAGAGGCCGAAGCAGGTGGACTGCTTGGGGCCAGGAGTTCAAGATTAGTCTCTGCAACACAGCAAGACTGTCTCTCCAATACTTAAAAAAAAAAAATTAATTCAAAAAGACAAAAATAAATACAATGACTGGAAAATGTGCAAGTCAACAAGGTTTATATTTTCCTAGAGAGGAGTGCTTGAGTTTCTGAGAAGCTTCCATAAGGCACATTCCATTACTTTCCTCCCCTGTTTTTTCTTACCTACAGTTGCTAACAAGGAAGGGAATGAGCCAGAATCTCAAGGTTTAGGAAACATAAAACTGCTATTGAGGAAGGTGATCTTGAGATATGCATATTTCAGGTAACTTCAACACATGCCCATATGAAACAGTAACTGTTGAGCCCATTCACAGTAGGCACTTTTTTAAAGGATTTTCCAAGTAAGAAGGTTGTTCTCCCATTATCTGACTCACCAATTACACAAAAAGATGCCTTTCAGTTAAGACTAAAGAAAGTAGTTGGGGCAACTTAAAAATTACTGGCTTATTCCCAAATTGGATGTTTATCTGGAATCTGACTTCAACCCCCATGGGTATACTCTGATTAAGAGCACAAGCTGCTCTGGGGCAAAAGCAGAAAAAAAACAACAAAAAAAAGAGCACAAGCTAGGCCAGGCGCGGCGGCTCACACCTGTAATCCCGGGACTTTGGAAGGCTTTGAATCCAGGAGGTCAAGACCATTCTGGGCAACATGGTGAGACACTGTCTCCACAAAATATTTTAAAAGTTAGCTAGGTACAGTGGCACATGCATGTGGTCCCAGCTACTCAGGAGCCTGAGGTGGGAGAATCACTTGAGCCCAGAAGGTCAAGGCTACAGTGAGCCACGTCTGTGTCACTGCACTCCAGCTTGGGCAACAGAGTGAGACCCTGCCACAAAAAAACAGTATTTTAGCTAGCCATGGTGGTTCATGCCTATAATCCCAGGACTCAGAGAGGCTGGGGCAGGAGGACCATTTGAACCCAGGAGTTCAAGACCATTCTTGGCAATGTGGCAAGACACTGCCTCTATAAAATATTTTTTAAATTAGCCTGGTGCTCTGGCACATGCCTGTGGTCCCAGCTACCCAGGAGCCTGAGGTGGGAGAATTGCTCGACCCCAGAAGGTTGAGGCTGCAGTGAGCCATGTTTGTGTCATGGCACCCCAACCTAGGTGACAGAAGCGAGACGCTGTCTCAAAATATTTTTTTTGAGACAAGGTCTTTGAAGGACTTCAAAATCCTTCAAAGGTCTTTAAAGGACCTGATAAGTCCTTTGAAGGCTGAGCGTGATGGCTCACACCTGTAAACCCAGCACTATGAAAGGCCAAGGTGGGTGGATCACCTGAGGTTAGGAGTTTGAGACCAGCCTGACCAACACGGCAAAACCCCTTTCTACTAAAAATACAAAAATTAGCTGGGCATGCTGGCAGGCATCTATAATCCCAGCTACCAGGGAGACTGAGGCACAAGAATTGCTTGAACCTGGGAGGCGGAGGTTGCAGTGAGCTGAAATCATACAACTGAACTCCAACCTGGGTGACAGAGTGAGACTCCGTCTCAAAAAAAAAAAAAAAAAAAAAAAATTCTTTGCAAATTACCTTAGCCATTAAAATGCTAAGGCCTTGGCTTATGTCAGCCAACCAATGCATAAGCAGGATCTGTAGGTCTTATTTTATAGAGGTCACTTGGTGCTTACAGCTTCCAGTGGAAGGACACTAAAAGCCGAAAAAGTTTCTCGAGTTTTCAACCAAGATGCTCCTAAAAATAAAGATTTATAGTGTCATTTCCTAAACCGTACGACATCACATAAAATTGACAAATGCATTCTAGAGATTGAGTCCCAGGTAGAAACAACACGGGCTCCTACTGTATTGTCTCCAACATAGCAAGAGGTGGCACCAAGGTGAATAATGCCTGCAGCTTTTGGGCAGCAGTGGCCAAATGTGTGCACGTGAGCCATCACATCATGTCGTAACCGTTTCTCTTCCTCAGCTGCCATCTTGAAGTCGATGTTGTCCAGGTTGGATTTCATCTCCTGGATTTGTTCATCTGTGATAGGCAAACCCAATGTCTGCAGAATAGGCAAAATAACATCAAATAGGCTCAGTGTCACAGTTATTTGAATGAAGTGACACCAAAAAAAAATATGATTCATGTGAGCAGCAATACCCTATCTCCCAATCCGTAAGTTAAAATTTGAGGCAACCACATTGAAAGTACACTGGCCAGGGGTAGTGGGGTCGAGGAGTGGTGGGGGAGTGGCAGACACTTTCTCAATGAATCATGGTAAAGTATACTTTAAGAAAGCTCTGCCAGGTGCACTGGCTCCCACCTGTAATCCCAGCACTTTGGGAGGACTAGGAAGGTGGATCATGAGGTCAGAAGATCGAGACCATCCTGGCTAACACAGTGAAACCCTGTCTATACTAAAAATACAAAAAAAATTAGCTGGGTGATGGTGGAACACGCCTATAATCCCAGCTACTCGGGAGGCCGAGGCAGGAGAATCGTTTGAACCTGAGAGGTGGAGGCTGCAGTGAGCCGAGACGGCGCCATTGCACTCCAGCCTGGGAAACAGAATGAGACTCCGTCTCAAAAAAAAAAAAAAGAAAGCTCCAATAAATAACATAATCATGCTCTTGACTGTTCCTTCTGCCCCGAGACCTCTGCTTGGTTCACTCCCCTATACATTCTGGTCTCTGGAAACAAATGTCATCTTCTCAGAGAGGTCTTCCCTGACTTCAATACAAAACTCCCTTCTGTGTCACTCTCTGTCCCTTTAGTCTGGTTTTAATTACAGCACTTATCACCACATGACATTTTAACATATTTATCAATCTGTCATTTCTCTCTCGAATGAATACTTCTTGAGGAGCTTTATTTATTGCTTAATCCTTAGTGCTTGGCACGATGGTGGCCATTTTACTTAGAGAAACCAAACTTAAGAATTCTGGGGGCTGGGCGCGGTAGCTTACGCCTTTAATCCCAGCACTGTGGGAGGCCAAGGCGGGTGGCTCACAAGGTCAGGAGTTCGAGATCAGCCTGGTCAACACTGTGAAACCCCGTCTCTACTAAAAATACAAAAATTAGCTGGGCATGGTGGCATGTGCCTGTAATCCCAGCTACTTGGGAGGCTGAGGCAAGAGAATAGCTTGAACCTGGGAGGCAGAGGTTACGGTGAGCCAAGATCGTGCCACCGCATTCCAGTCTGGTGACAGAGTGAGACTCCGTCTCAACAAAAAAAAAAAAAAAAAAAGAAAAAAGAAAAAGAATAAGAATGCTGTAAGTAGTTTGCCAGGAGTACAACTGAAAGCAATTCCAGGAGATACTGATGAGAGAATAAACACATCAATGTCTTAGATTCATCCATCACTGGAAAAATTAGGCTGCAAAAAATAGCTGGCAGCCCACAGGCATCTCAGAACTTAGATCCAAGGGCCGAATATAAACAGTGGTGAAACTGATTTAAACCTCACTTGAAATTTGCAAAGAGTGACTCCAAGAAGGATCTTGCATCTTAGACCTTTTTTTATCCAAGAGAGGAGCTACTAGCCAGATATGGCTATTTATATTTAAATTGATTAATTAAAAAGTACTGGAAAATATTTAAAAGTAAAAAGTCACGCCAGGCACAGTGGCTCACATCTTTGGGAGGCCAAGGCAGGTGGATTGCTTGAGTCCAGAAGTTCGAGACCATACTGGAAAACATGAGACCCCTCATCTCTACAAAAAGATACAAAAATTTGCCGGGCATGGTGGTGTGCACCTGTAGTTCCAGCTTGGGAAGCTGAAGTGGGAGGACAGCTTGAGTCCAGGAGGTGGAGGTTGTACAATGAGCCAAGTGCCACTGAACTCCAGCCTGTGCGACAGAGCCAGACCCAGTATCGAAACAAAATAAAAATAAATAAATGTAAAAAGTCAATTTCTCAGTCACATTAGCTGCATTTCAAGTACTCAGCAGCCACATGTGGCAGAAGTGCCTGGAACCTTTACAGTCACAGAAGACTTGACACCTTGGGGCTCTTTCCAAAGCAAAGCAGCAGGGGGCAGCATGGCCATACTGCTTCCTCCCCCAAGCAATTTATCTTTTCAAAATTCATGCTTCCCTTACTACTAATTTTCTGCATTCCTCCTACTCTTTTTTTCATTTTTGGAGATGAAGTCTCACTCTGTCACCCAGGCTGGAGTGCAGTGGTGCGACCTCAGCTCACTGCAACCTCTGCCTCCCCGGTTCAAGCAATTCTGCCTCAGTCTCTCAAGCAGCTGGGACTACAGGCACCTGCCGTCATGCCAGCTAATTTTTTTGTATTTTAGTAGAGATAGGGTTTCACCGTGCTGCCCAGGCTGGTCTTGAACTCCTGAGCTCAGGCAATTCACTCACCTTGGCCTCCCAAAGTGCTAGGATTACAGGCGTGAGCCACCGCGCCCAGCCTAATCTCTTATTCTCCAAGTTTTTTCTTAGCTACTAAGTTATGCAATTTATGGTAATTTTGACACCCTAATAGGTAATCCAAACCCAAGATTATATGCATTTCAGGCAAACAGAGGAAAGAACACATACTCAGACTCTACATTTCGATTCTAGCTTGAAACCATTTCCTAGCTTTGGCGACCCTGGTAAAGCCTTGAGTACCACTACCCTCAGCTAGAGAATGGAGTATCAAATGAAATAGACAAGAGCACACACTAGTACATCACAAACCACAACACATGATTAACGTCTACTACTATCGCTATCTGAGCCAAGAGTTTAACTTAATGCCTCCATTCTTTCATCTGTAAAATAGATACAGTAATAGCATTTAATACCTACTCTTCAGGATTGTTTGGAGGATTAATGAGCAACCATGTGAAAGCATTAAGACATTACTTGGGTCTCAGAAGGCACTATATGAATGTCTGCTGTTATTGTAGTGTATCGCTTAATATTTTCGAGGGCAGTGATAACGGGAGAGCAGGGAATCTAGAATGAAAGTTGAATCAAAGTTTCCTGTTTGGAGAGTTCCATGGTACAAGTCCTAGGCACGAACTCGAATTGTTTCTGTTTATTGTGCTGTTTGAGAGGGCACTGCCAGCTTGCTCGTTGTGGCACTTTCCACTGAAACTTGAGGAGAAACATTATAGCTTTCTGGATAACCTTGCTTGCTTCAACTCTTCTGTAGCTATTTCTGAAACCGCTGGGATAAGGAGTTCTATATGCAGCCCTTAGAAAAGAAACTATAAACCCCGTTTAATAAACCCCTACCCGAAGTCTCCTCCTCAGAGGCAAAGCGCAGGCCAGTGAGGCGGGAACGGTGGCCTAGAAAACACGCATTCCAGTCCTGTCACTAACTACACAGGCACTGTGAAGAACAAGGGGCTACGCGCTCAGCTCAGGCTCTGGACTGCACGCAGGTTCAAATCCCAGTTCCGCTCTTAATCGCTTGGATGGGCTAGCGCAAACAACAAGCTGTCCGGGCTTGGCGTTCTCCCCTGCAATGTGGGAAAAACATCATCAAGCCTGCAAGATCTTCGTGGACTAAACGAGAAAAGATGTGTGAAATAATCAGCCCAACGACATGAAACAAGCGCTCAGTGTCTGTGGTTGGCAGCCTACTTGCGCGGGGATGGCCAAGGTGAATTCCCTGAAACAGGCTGTATTTCTCCCAGCCTTCTCAGCGTCTCGACCTCTCCCGGACTAAGAACACGTGAGGCAACAGGTGGCGGCTCCCGGGCCTCCCGCCCTTGCCTTCCTGGGGCCGCAGCTCCTCAGGACTGGGAACACCCAGCCGAAAATAGCTGGGCCGCAGCTCCGGGGTGGCTGAGCCGAGCCCGGCACAGATCCCGGCACGTGCTGGGGCGGGCCCGTCCCTCCCGGCCCAGCCCCTCAGCCCGGGGCCCGTTACCTGCTCGGCCTCCGCCAGCCACAGCCACAGCTGCCGCCATGTCCGGAATTTATAACTGTCGCTAAACACGAAGCACATCTCCGGGCTGGCATAGCGGGAGGCAAGAGGTGAGCGGTAGGTGTCGACCGAACCATAATCGAATCCAGCCGCCATCCCCACCCCGGGACCCCGCCAGGGTGAAGAAGACTGGGAAGAGCGGAAGCGGAAACCTGGAGGCCGGGGCGGGGCGGGACTTCCTCACACGGTCCCCCTCCCTGGGTTCCGGGCAGCCTGGACGCTGCAGGCTGGGAAGACTCTCGGCTGTTTCTGAGAGTTGACATGGTTCACCTCTTAGATTAGAAACATGATTGGTGCTTCCTACGTTACTTAGCACCACTGCACTTTAGTTTTCCCATCTGAAAAGATGTACAGTAAGACCTGCCCTGACCGGGCGCGGTGGCTCACGCCTGTAATCCCAGCACTGTGAAGGGGCCCAGACGGGAGGATCCTTTAAGGCCAGCGGATCGAGACCAGCCTGGGCAACACAGGGAGACCCTCCTGTCTCTAAAAGACAAAAGCAAAAAAGGGCCTGCCTTTCGGGTTGTGCGGATTCAGTGTTAGAGCGGTGTCTGGCACGCTTGGAAGGCCGTGTGTGCGCTTGCTGCTGTTACTCTTATTACCGTCGCTCCTCCCACACGTCCTAGCCACGCACGAGCTGGGCTCTAAGGAAAAATGAAGATGCCCAAGGGAAATCGGCATTTACTGCGTCCCCAGTGAGCCCCTTGCGCCAAACTGCGGCAGCAGCGGATCTGCAACACGTACAGATGGGGGAACTCAGAGACATAGACGATGAGGGCTACCTAGCCAGTAAGCTGAGCCTGGCTTAACACCCAGATCTGCCCCGCTTCGGAATCTGCCACTCACACAACATGCTCAGGTCACACCAAGGATTGGAGAAGGCATTTCCCCGACCCCCATCCTGCCCAGAACACCTCTTTCTTCACTACCTCCTACTTACGACCCAGTCTGGAAAAGGATCCTTGATGGTCCCATTCTCTCCTCTTTTTGGCCAATAATAATGAAAACCATAAGGTATCAGGCACTGTCCTCAGTGCTGTATTTACAGGTGATCTTATTTAACCCTTGTAACAATCCTGAGTAGTTCAATCAACGCTAGTGCTCAATAAACGCTAACCATTATCATGGTCCCCATTTTACAGATGACAAAGCAAAGCCATGTGCAGGGTTCAGTGGCTCACACCTGTAATCCCAGAGTTTAGGAAGGCTGAGATCGGAGGATCACTTTAGACCAGTTGGGGACCCGTGTGGGTAACATATCCAGACCGTGACTCTACAAAAACATTCAAAAATTAGCTGGGTGTGGTGGCAGGTACCTGTAGTCCCAACTATTCAGGAGGCTGAGGAAGCAGGATTGCTTGAGCCTGGGAGGTCAAGGCTACAGTGAGCTATCCACTAGACTCCAGTGTGGGTGAGACAGTGAGACCCTTTCTCAAAATAAGTAAGTAAGTAAATAAATAAATAGAAACTGCCTGTGCTTTTTTGTTTGTATGTTTTTTGATATGGAGCCTCACTCTGTCACCCAGGCTAGGCCCACGATCTCGGCTCACTGCAATCTCCACCTCCCAGGTTCAAGTGATTCTCCTGCCTCAGTCTCCCGAGTAGCTAAGATTACAGGCTCACGCCACCACATCCAGCTAATTTTTGTATTTTTAGTAGAGACGGGGTTTCACCATGTTATCCAGGCTGATCTCAAACTCCTGATCTCGTGATCCACCTGCCTTGGCCTCCCAAAGTGCTGGGATTACAGGTGTGAGCCATGCCTGGCTTTTTTTTTTTTTTTTTTAAACAAGAGTCTTGCTACCTTGCTCAGTCTGGAGTGCCAGTGGGGTGATCACACAGGAAGGGGGACATTTGGAACTAAGAGCCAGGTGTCTCAATTGGACACAGTGACACATGCTGTAATCCCAGCACTTTGGAGGCTGAGCTGGGCAGATCGCTTGAGTCCAGGAGTTGGAGACCAGCTTGAGCAACATGATGAAACACTGTCTCTACAAAAAATACAAAAATTAGCTGGGTGTGGTGGTGTTCGTCTGTAGCCCCAGCTACTTGGGGGGCTGAAGTGGGAGAATCACTTGAGCCCAGGATGTTGAGGCTGCAGTAAGTCATGATCATGCCACTACAGCTTAGGAAACAGAGTGAGACCCTGTCTCAAAACTAAAACAGAGCCGGGTGTCTGCATCCTCTCCATCTGCACTTAACTCGTAGCTCGCTGCCTTTTACATGAGGAATCCAAAGACACTCAAGCCAGGTGTGGCGGCTCAGGCCTATAATCCCAGCATTTGGAAGGTCAAGTCGGAGAAGATTGCTTGAGCCCAGTACTAAGCTGCTTTGAAATTACCCGTTTCTGAGTGCCTTAGTAAAATGAGACTTGCAGGGAAATTCCAATTTTAACTCCCAGTTTATTTGCGGAGAGTTGATTTCCTTTTTCCAATAACCATAATATTTCTAGAATATTAAAAGTACATGATTAATGGCCAGGTGCAGTGACTCACACCTGTAATCCCAGCACTTTGGGAGGCTGAGGCAGGCGGATCACTTGAGGTCCGGAGTTCCAGACCAGCCTGGCCAACATGGTGAAACCCTGTCTCTACTCAAAATACAAAAATTAGCCAGGTGTGGTGGCGGGTGCCTGTAGTCCCAGCTACTCAGGAAGCTGAGACAGGAGAATCGCTTGAACCTGGGAGGTGGAGGTTGCACACTGCACTCCAGCCTAGACAACAGAGTGTGACTCCGTCTCAAAAAACAAACAAAAAACAAGTACATGATTTGATCTCAAGGCTTCAAGATCTTTGAGAATAACATTTTCCAGTCGCCTTCCCATCCCTGCATTCATTTATTCACAGATTCACTCAAAAACCTATGGAGCACCCATGATAGTGTTCTCCCTCCCTTCCCACCTCTGGGCTTTCTTAGATGCTGTGTGACCTCCCGGCTTCTCTTTCAAAACTTACCGGAATTCAGTGTTGCTTGCCTTGCTCATTGATGGCAAACTCAGTGGGGGCAGAGATCATGTCTGCATTCCTGGCACTGAGCCCCAGATCTGGCATAGCATAGGTGCTCGGTAAATGTTTGCTGGATCAATAAATGCTGCCCCAAAGGAGCCTAGCCCAGTAAGAGAAAGAACACCCACAATAGCCATGACACAAGTTAGATTCTGACACCATACTTCCTCTTCCTCCACACCTCCTCAGTGTCCCATTCCCTGGCCTGTTCGTGTCTCCACCTGAACTCCAGAGTTAGCTGTCAGAATTGATTACAGTTCCAATTTCAGAATATTCAGGCCATCATAGAAGCCCATCGGTCACCTGGGCTCATCACCGAAGTCTTCTTCCACCTCCTCTCTTGAACTGCAGATGACTGGTTTTGGGGGTAAGGGCAGTCACCATTCCGCAAAGATGAAGAATTTGCTCCATGAAATTCCCCACTCTTTGTTTGCAAAGTGCTTCCCAGCCTGTCATTGCTGTGCTTTCCTCATTTTCCACCCACGTCCCTTGTAAAAGGTGAAAGATTTATCCAATCTGAGGAGAAACCAGAGCATGCACACCCAAGCCCATTGTAAACTCAATTATCTCCTCAGTCTTCTAGCCCTCTGTTCTACCTCTGCTTCACTTTGCTGTTTTACTTTTCTTCCTCAAAACAAGTTTCTACCCAAGTCTTCTTCCTCATTCATTCTGGAAAAGATCTTGCTCAATAATTTTGTCTTGTATCTTTAATCACTCCAGTTCTGTCTCCTTCTCCTCTGATTTATTTTTCAGGACCTTATCTCAGGCTGTTTTTGCAATTTTTTTAGAAACAGGCTGGGTGTGATGGCTCACACCTGTAATCCCAGCACTTTGGGAGGCCGAGGCAGGTGGATCATGAGGCCAGGCGTTCGAGACCAACCTGGCCTACATGGTGAAACCCTGTCTCTACTAAAAATACAAAAAATTAGCCGAGGGTGGTGGCAGGCACTTCTTATCCCAGCTATTCGGGAGGCTGAGGCAGGAGAATCGCTGGAACCCGGGAGGCAGAGGTTGCAATGAGCCAAGATCGCGCCACTGCACTCCAGCTCGGGCAACAGTGCAAGGCTCAGTCTCAAAAAATAAAAGAAACAGGGTCTCATTCTGTCACCCAGGCTAGAACACAGTGGCATGATCATAGCTCGCTGCTGCCTTGAACTCCAGTGCACAAGCGATCCTCCCACCTCAGCTTCCCCAGTAGCTAGAACTACAGGCACACGCCATCGCCTTTGCCTACTTTTGTTTATTTATTAACATAGAGGCGGGGTCTTGCTATGTTGCCCAGTTGGTCTCAAAGTTTTGGCCACAAGTAGTGATCCTCCCACCTCAGCCTCCCAAAGGGATGGGATTACAGACATGAGCCACTGCACTCAGTTCCTCTGTTTTTTTTTTGTTGTTGTTTTTTAATGCATAGGTCCCTTTCACTATAGAAACATCTTCACTTGCCCTGGTAACTCCTTAACACAGAGTCCTCATTTTCTGTCTGCCTCTTCATCTGCCATTCTTGGCACTACCACTTATTAGCTGTGCTACTTGTGGAAGTTATCTTTCAGCACAGGCATCTTCTCAACTGTAAAACATGACTGATGATCCCAGGTGGAATGTAAGGTGCAATGAAGAGACGCTGGCTCCTTAGCTCACTGTCTGGGACTCCTGTGCTCGAGAAATCGTTCCCCTCCCCACTTTATTCTTCAGCACTGAAGTGCAACTTCTGCTCTCTCCCTTGATCCAAATCACACGATTATTAATCACCAATAACCTTCTCTGACAAATTGAAATGTCTTTATTCCATAATATGTATTTGTCTCATTAAAGGTGTGGGGGAGCATACAGGGAATGGAATAGACAAGAACAGTACTGGGAGCAAAACTGCCCTATGTACATCTTTATGTCATTTTGACTTTTGAACCAAATAGTTTTTCTTTTTCTTTTTCCTATGCTCATTCGTCCCTCCTGGCTGACTAAAGTATTTAGCATTTTTGACAATTTCTCTCCCATCAGCTTTGAAAACTAAACTGTACTGATTTCCCCTCCGACTGCTCTTAGTCGAAAAAATTTTTTTTTTGAGACAGGCTCTTGCTGTGTCACTCAGGCTAGAGTGCAGTGGCATGGCATGATCACGGCTCACAGCAGCCTCAACCTCCTGGGCTCAAGCAATCCTCAGCAGCCTCCCAGGTACCTGGGACTATAGCCACAAACCACCATGCCCAGCTATTTTTTTGGCGGGGGGAGCAGAGACAGGGTCTTGCTGTGTTGCCCAGGCTGGTCTTGAACTCCTGAACTGAAGCAATCAGCTCACCTTGGCCTCCCAAAGTGATGAGATTACAGGTGTGAGCCAACCCGCTGAGCCCCTTAGTTGCCTTTTGCTGACCCATCTCCCCTCACTCCTAGAAAAGAAGTGGTGGAGGTTTCTTCAAGATTTGATCCATTTGGGAGGCTGAGGTGGGTGGATCACTTGAGGTCAAGAGTTTGAAAACAGCCTGGCCAACATGGTAAAACCCCATCCCTACTAAAAAAAGAAGAAGAAATTAGCAAGCGGGGTGGCGGGCGCTAGTGATCTCAGCTACTCTGCACTCCAGCCTGGGTGACAGAGTGAGACTCTGTCTCAAAAAATTAAAAAGGTTGATTCACTTTTCCTCTTCTTGGACACCGCTTGCACATCTGCAAGACTTACCTTGAGTCCACAGGCTCTCCAAAGTTTTCATTCTTGATCTTTAAAGGCTGCTACTTAAGACACTTCCAACTGGCTTTCACTGTTACCTAAGGTGACATCTCTAAATAGAAATTTTACTGTTTCTTGAGCCCTAATTCAACGGACACGTCTTCTGAGTGTTTTCTGTTTATATTTCAACCTTGTAAAAACCTAGTTTCTCACCCAGGTGCAGTGGCTCACACCTGTAATCCCAGCACTTTAGGAGGCTGAGATGGGAGGATCCCTTGAGCCCAGGAGTTTAAGACCAGCCTGGACAGGAAAGTGAGACCCCCACCTCTATAAAGTATTTTAAAATTAATTATTTTTTTTTTTTTCTCTGAGACAGGGTCTTGCTCTGTCGCCCAGGCTGGAGTGCAGTGGTGAAACCCCGGCTCACTGCAGCCTTGACCTGTGTTCAAGTGATACTCCCACCTCAGCCTCCCGAGCAGCTGGGCCCACAGGTTGGTGTGCACCACCACGCCTGGCTACTTTTCAAATGTTGTAGAGAGAGGGTCTTGCCGTGTGTCCAGGCTGGTCTCATTCTCCTGGGTTCAAGTAATCCTCCTGCGTCAGCCTCCCCAAGTGCTAGGATTTTAGGTGTGAGCTACTGCACCAGGCTTCATCAGGTTTATACTTTGAAATGTATCCTCCCTGCTATTACATATAGAATGTAGTGGAGGCAGGGGTCCTGGAGTGAACATCAAGTGAGAAACCAGCCAAGCTAATGCAGTGAACTAGATAAGACCTAATGGTGTGGGTAATCTAGCTTGGACAACGGAAGTGGCCAAAGAAAGGCGGAAAAAGGGCTGGTTGCGATGGCTCATGCCTGTGATCCCAGCACTTTGGGAGGCTGAGGCATGTGGACCACAAGGTCTGGAGTCAAGACCAGCGCGAACCCCCGTCTCTACTGAAAATACAAAAATTAGCTGGGCGTGGTGGCATGCGCCTGTAGTCCCAGCTACTTGGGAGGCTGAGGCAGGAGAATCGCTTGAACCTGGGCAGCAGAGATTGCAGTGAGTGGAGATTGTGCCACTGCACTCCAGCCTGGGTGACAGAGTGAGACTGTCTCAAAAAAAAAAAAAAAAAAAAGGGCCAGGCGTGGTGGCTCACGCCTGTAATCCCAGCACTTTGGGAGGCCGAGTGGGCAGATCACGAGATTAGGAGATTGAGACCAACATGGTGAAACCCTGTCTCTACTAAAATACAAAATTAGCTGGGCATGGCGGTGCATGCCTGAAATCCCAGCTGCTCAGGAGGCTAAGGCAGGAGAATCGCTTGAACCCGGGAGGAGGTTGCAGTGAGCCGAGATCACACCACTGCACTCCAGCCCGGTGACAGAGCTAGACTCAGTCTCAATAAAAAAAAAAATAATAATAAAATAAAATTTAAAAAAAGGAGGAAAAGAGATGAAGAAGTACAATCAACCCAGCTTGGTGAAGGATTAGTTAGGGAAGGAAAGGAAGCAGCAGAGTCCAAGAATCCTCCTAGGTTTTTAGGCTTTATTGTTGGGTGGATGGTGATGTCAGTTACCATTGGGTTGGGGGTGGGGCATGCAGGCAGGTCAAGTTATGTTTGGGATTTATTGAGTTTGCAGTATCATTAAGATGGCTAAGTGTGGCCGAACGCTGTGGCTCACACCTGTAATCCTAGAACTTTGTGAGGCCAAGGTGGGCAGATCATGAGGTCAAGAGATTGAGACCATCCTGGCCAATGCCCTGTCTCTACTAAAAATACAAAAATTAGACTGAGGCAGGAGAATCACTTGAACTTGGGAGGCAGAGTTGTGGCAAGCCAAGATTGCGCCATTGCACTCCAGCCTGGCGACAGATCAAGACTGTAACCCCAAAAAAAAAAAAAAAAAAGACAGCTAAGTACTTGGAAATATAGGTCTGGAGCTCAATGTTAAGGGTTGGATATGCATTGAGTAGTCATTTATGAAATTAACAGACTTCATGAGGATGAAAAGAAAATGAAAAAAAAAAAGAGAAAATGAATTTAGGAGTCATTCACATATAGATGGTTAATTAAAGCCACAGAGGCTTTCGGCCCTAGAGCAGGTGAACGCCACAGATTTCTGCCCTTTTTGGTGCTTACATTCCAGTGAGGGAGATGGAAAATGAAGAAATAAGACAATTTTAGGGAGTAGTTAAGTTTTTTGAAGAAAATATAGCAAGACAAGCACAGAGAGAAACAGGGTGGGTTTGGGAGTTGTGACAGCCATTTTTGGATAGGATAATCGGGTAAGGCCTCACATTTGGTCAGAGACTAGGCAAAGATGCAGGGCAAGGAGCATTCCAGGCACAGGAAATAAGTGTTAACAGCCTTGAGAGGGGCATGAGCTTGGTGTAACTAAGAAAAAGGAATGGCCTGGCATGGTGGCTCATGACTGTTGTAATCCAGCACTTAGTGGGAGGCCAAAGTGGGAGGACTGCTGGAGGCCAGGAGACTGAGACCAGCCTGGGCAAAACTGCAAGACCTTGTCTCTAAAAAAAAATTTTTTTTTAATTAGCCGGTCATGGTGGTACACACCTGCAGTCCCAGCTACTGGGGAGGCTGCGACAGGAGGATCACTTGAGCCCAGGACTTGAAGGCTTTTATGAGCTATGATTGTGCCACTGCACTCCAGCCTGGACAAGAGTGAGACCCTAGTAGAAACAAAGGAGGGCCTGGGTTTGAGCGCTGATGCAACCCAACATTTCCTGGCCAGGGAAGAGGATCAAAGTGTGAGAGATACAGGAGACAGAGGAACACCTCAGAAGGAAGTCTAGGATTTGTGGTCTCAGTAGGAAAACGTTTATGACCACTAGACTTAAGAGGTTGTTAGTGACCTTCAAGAAGGCTCTTTTAGTGAAGTGACAGGAGCAGAAACCAGATTGGAAGACTGTTAAGGGGAAGTGAGAACATTTCTGGAGAGTAAAAATGTCAGAATGTGAGCTTCGTCATGGGATGGACTTGAGCATGTGGAGGGCATGAGGCCCCAGTGAACACATGGAGAGAGAATGGGTAATGGAGGTAAAAGCTATGAGAGGGCAGGTGAGGAAGGGTCCCAAGCACCAGAGAAGGAACCAGGGTAAGAAGGGAGACAGACCTCTCTCTCATAGTTTGGAAGCAGCAATTTGAGGGCATTTTCCTGGTATCTCTAATTTTGTCTCTCTACTAGTAGGCAAAGTCCTCAGTTGAGTGAGAAAGGGGGTTAAGATTTGAAATCAGAAAAGGTCTTAAATCTGTGGGAAAGGTAGTTGCACATGGCGGCTCACTTTTGTAATCCCAGCACTTTGGGAGGCCGAGGCAGTAGGATAAGGCCAGCCTGGACAACACAGTGAGACCTCTATACAAAAAATTAGCCAGTGTGGTGGCACACGCCTGTAACCCTAGCTACTCCAGGGGCTGGGGCAGGAGGCTCACTTGAACTCAGAAGGTTGATATTACAATGAGCTATGATCACACCACTACACTCTAGCCTGGGCAACACCGTGAGACCTTGCCTCTAAAACAACAATTCAGAAGGAAGTGGTAGAGTGAGCTGAGCAGAGGAACAGAGGAAGCCTGCTGGGCAGTGTCAAGGTCTCACTGCGGAGTAGGTTATAGTGGGTTTGCATGAGTCCCTGTAGTGACCAACGCTGGGCTGCTTTTGGGCGCTGTGGGAAAACAGAAAATAAGAGTTCTTCCAAAGTGGGAATGTGGTCAAGAAAACAGTGGCAAGGTAAAGTATGGGTAGTAGCAACCACGTGACTGACATTACAGGCTACAAAATCTAAACCGGATCCGGAGGCTGATGGTTGATGATGTCAAAACAGCCAGAGGAGTGGCAGCCAGTTGGGACAGGTGGTCGTGGACCAGGGTGCTGAAATTAATGACTCTGCAGGGGAGCAATTTTGGGTGGGCTGGAGGAAGGGGTTGAGAAGCCCAGGTTATATAGGTGGATTTTCCATGTGGACACTGAAGTCACCTGAGATGATGGCAGGACACATCTGTGGTGAGGAAAACTAGGTCAGATGCTAATGTCTTAACCACTACCTTTAATTCTACTTAACCATTTATACGTTTTTACAATAATTCAAATTTAAAACAAAGCCTTTGGTAACAAAGGTCTTTATAATCTTTGCGATATCTCTATTCCTCAATAAGAGCACCACCTGTGACAGGCAGGCCCTCCGTGTTTCTGAATATCTCCTGCCTCTCTTCTCCCCGTTTTTCAAGGGTTACTTCTTTTTTGATCAAAGAATGGGGTGGCATATGGCCCACCACTTTGTACAACAGGACTTTTTAAAGACCTTTTCTCAGACATCCAGGTATTTTTCAGCAGAGGCATATGGGCATAACTTTTTTTTTGTTTTTTTGAGATGGAGTCTCACTCTGTTGCCCAGGCTGAAGTCCAACGGTGCCATCTTGGCTCACTGCAACCTCCGCCTCCTGGGTTGAAGCAATTCTCCTGCCTCAGCCTCCCAAGTAGCTGGGATTACAGGCATGCACCACCATGCCCAGCTAATTTTTGTATTTTTAGTAGAGATGGGGTTTTTCACCATGTTGGCCTGGCTGGTCTTGAACTCCTGACCTCCAGTGATCCGCCCACCTTGGCCTCCTAAAATACTGGAATTACAGGCATGAGCACTGTGCCCGACCTTGGTATAACTTCTGAATCCAATCTGGTTTCCTAGTTTGGTTTCACCCTTGACAATGAGTTTCGGTTAACAGAATGCATATACATCACACGCTTAGAATAGTGCTCAGCTTACAGTAAGAAACCTCTACTGGCTAATTATTCTGAATCAGTTGGGAGCAGTGGTTCATGCCTGTAATCACAGCACTTTGGGAGGCTGAAACAGGCAGATCACCTGAGATCAGGAGTTTGAAACCAGCCTGGCCAACATGGTGAAACCCCGTGTCTACTAAAAATGCAAAAACTAGCCAGATATGGTGGCATGTGTCTGTAGTCCCAGCTACTCAGGAGGCTGAGGCAAGAGAATTGCTTGAACCCAGGAGGCAGAGGTTGTGGTGAGCCAAGATTGCACCCCACTGCACTCTAGTCTGGGTGAGAGAGTGAGACTCTGTCTCAAAAAAAAAAAAAAAAAGAAAAATAATTCTGAGCCTCAGCTTCCTAATGATCTTTCTCACAGCATTCTGAGAATAAAATCAGATACAAAAGTACCAGGATATGAGCAAATATTAGTTCCTGTCCATTCTTCCTCTTTACCATTCTAGAGCTGTTTCACAATCACTTATCTAACAAGTCTGTCTTAGCAGCTAACCACAAATAAATCAGAGCTGGGGAAAATCTAGCCCAATGGTTATGGTTATCATGCTCCTCAGCAGTGTTGCGGCACCCGAGGCAGGGCACAGGAGCACTCCGCGTGGCATTTGCTGGACAAAGCTAACGTGCTGGTTATCATCCCTGGGCACCGCAGCAGTGGGGTGCAGCAGAACTCTAGGCAGGTGTCTTCTCTCCCCTCGTGTTCTCATTCCAAATGCAAATTAGGATTAAACAAGACAACAGCCAAAGGTAGAAGGAGAACATCAGTTTCTTTTAAAGAATTTGAACCTGCACTGTGGCAGAACCACGTTCAGCGCCGGGGCAGCATAAACCAACCCGAGAACCCTACCAACAAAAACAGGACAGGTGGACAAAGCTGCAGCCCAAATTCAAATGTTGAATTTCTGACCGCTTTTACCTGTGGGGCAGGGAGAGAAGAATTGGAAAAAAGTATATAAACAGTCAACAAATGAGCAAATTTAACTAGCAGAATAAAACAGGAAACCACAACAGTAAATGCTTAGCAGCCAAACACATTTATTAGTCTTTTTTCTTTTTTTTTTTTTCCAGGAACCCAAAAATATTTTGTAGTTATAATGTAAGCAACTGAGTTGCACATAATACAATCATATCTTTCCAAAATAAAATAAAATAAAAAAACTAAACAAAAACAAAATAAGCTGTTTAAAAGCCCAAAAAAACCCTTCAGAAAACTCTTATATATGCATTACATCATCTCTCAGTTTTAATGAAATGACGACGACTTAATTCCTTATTACTCAACCTGTCACAATCCAATAAAACACCACCCTTTAGTTTTTTTTGTTTGTTTTTGATAATTTTTTTTTTTTTGAAATCCAGCATGAGAAATACAGTACCTGCTATGGCAAAAAATACACATAAAATGCAACTTTTCAGCTTATTTGTACATTAGTAGAGTTTAACATTTTATTGTTTGTTTAAGTGAACCAGTGATTTTAAGTACCACTATACTAAAAAGGAAAATAAAATATAGAAAAGGGGGGCCCAGCCTGCCATGCAAGTGCACCTCTAAAGTGCCTAGTTTCTGTGTCCATGTAAAACCAGTAATATGAGGAGCAATTTCAACGTACGGGAGTTCGATTCAACCTCTATGTTTAAAAAAAAAAAAAAAAAGACAATGCCACATCCTCCCTTTTCTCCCTCCACGCGTCCTTAAATCCCATCATCTACTTTCTCTATTGCCCATCAAAGAGAGAAAAGAAAGCCACCAAAATAATATCGTAAAAGCGATTTCAAGTATAAGAAAAAAACAAAACACTTCTAGGTAACTTGCAGAGAGCATCAGTATGTGCAGCTGAGTCATTTTTACAGGTTTTGTTTCTGCTGACAGTGTTTCAGATGAGAGGACTTTTGCTGTACCTTCCTGTTACCTGTTTGTGTGCAAAGTTGGAAAGCTGCCTTTTAAAAAAATCCAGCCTCTTTTTGATGCGCTTTTCTGCACCTTCTGTCTAAAGGGGGCAGAGAGAGACGTGAAGGGAGGAGAGGAGGAGGAAGGGAGCCACAAATCACAAATAATTAAAATGGTACTTCTCCACCTGTCCTCCTCTGCTACGCCCCTCAGGTCCTCTTGCGTCTCTGTGAAGTGACTCCCAATATTCACTGTTTCCTGATTTGGTAGGATGTATTTTACTATGTAAACATAGCCCCCTAGGATTATGGAACCCAAAGCAGCATTTGTATCTCCATCTAAATGGAGACAGACAAAATAGTCCAGAAACCTCTCCTCAGGTTGCTTTTGTTGTTTTTTGGTTAAGCAAAACAGGGATGAGGCGGGAGGGGAGTGGGCATAGAATGCGAAGTTATAAGCACATAGTGGAGAGTTAGGAGTGGGCACAGTTGAGCTGTTGTATCTGCTTTTTATTTTTTTCCTCCCAGAAGGGTTTTTTTTTTTTTTTTTTTTTTTTTTAAAACCTGTTAAAAATGTTCCTGCACCTTAAGTCATACTGAGATTAAGGCCAAGGGTGCAGAATCTTGTGCACGTGGCTCTGAGCACATTCATGGTGCATGCACCATTTTTGATGTCTTCTGTGAGATCACTGCATACACTTTGGTCACTGGTGTGTGCAAATGGTGGTGGTGGGGGGAGTGTCCCAGGAAAGAAGTGCAGAGATCAGCAAAGCCCTTTGGGAGCATTGTATAAGAGATCTAAGGGCAGGCAGAACCCATGAGGGATCAGAGGGAGACTGACAGAAAAAGGGCCTCCAGATAAACAAAATAAATAAAAGTCCAAGGTCGGCAGTGCCCAAATCAGAAGGAGGTGGATAATATGCATGCACTTATAATCAAGCTTCTTCCTTCAAAGGAAGTCGTCACTATACAAGATCAGTGAGATCCAACTGAAAAGGGCTTCTTGACTAGTAAAGGGTTTATCTTAAAGATGGGGGCGAAGGGGGTGTCTGCGAAGAAGCAGTTCAAAACGATCCATTCCAACCCTGCTTCACGGGTGCCCGGAGCTAGGCAAGCACTAGCTGACAGATCCACATGAGCAGCATTTGTTAAAAGCATTTCCCTCCACTTAATGTCAGCTTTGAGCCTCATGGAGGGGGAAGCGCTGAGGATGCACATGGCTTTCAAGGTGGTTTGCACATCTCCTTACACAAGTTTCCTCCTAAGTAAGAAATCAGTACATTTCTAGATCATCACAAAGTGACAAGGCTATGGATTCTAAAGCACAAACCAAATGCCAGGGGCTAAATCCTTCTGTGAACTACAAAACGATACTGAGTTACTCAAGGGATGTGTATGTGTGTGTTTGAACCAAGAAAAGTTAAGACCTCCAGTTCTTGTGTGGAGAATACTCTGGAGTCTCTGGAGGGGATGGATCTTCTGGAAGAGAGAAATTCAGACACTCCTCACCCTGGCACTAGATTGCTGGAAGAGATGGCAGCTATTTAAGACAGAGGATTTTTATTTTTTTTATTTTTTTGAGTCGAAGTCTCGCTCTGTCACCCAGGCTGGAGTGCAGTGGTACGATCTTGGCTCACTGCAGCCTCAGCCTCCGCCTCCCAGGTTCAAGCAATTTTCCTGCCTCAGCCTCCCGAGCAGCTGGGACCACAGGCATGTGCCACTGTGTCCGGCTAATTTTTGTATTTTTAGTAGAGACGGGGTTTTACCATGTTGGTCAGGCTGGTCTGGGACTCCTGACCTCAGGTGATCCACCCACCTTGGCTTCCCAAAGTGCTGGGATTATAGGTGTCAGCCACCGCGCTTGGCCAAGACAGGGTTTAGATACTGGTCTGCTGTCACTGTGTGGGAGGCAATGGAGAGAACACCCCTCTACCACAAGTGCAAACCCACTGCCCCGACCAGCTCTGCTCTTTCTTCTTCAACATGAAAGAATAAGATCTGAAACTTCTGATGGCTTAAAAACAAAAACCAAAAAAAAAAAAAAGAAAAAAAAAAAAGAAAAGTATTGTAGGGTTACTTTCACAGCAAAGAAAAAGTTTTTTAAAGTTATCCTGCTATTTACATGTTCATATTTTAAAAAGGATAATCCACTGATGTCAGAAGGGAGAGAGGAGTTAAGGGGTTTACATTGCAGGGGGAAATGTACCTCGAGGTATTATTTTGTGTGAGACAGTTGAAACGTCAGGATTTTATTTTATTTTTTTGTCTTTTGTTTAAAGGCAATCTAACAGATTGGAACCCTGATAAGATCATGCCTGTGCAGCCACACACAGGCACGAGGAGACTGTGATCAAGTCTGTTACTCGTTACAGTACTGTGAACGTCAACAACAAGAATTGCTGCATGGAAAACACTGAATATAGGCAGAACAATCTCTCATTTACGATACTGTGTGTTGCAAATAATGCCTAGACCAGAGCAATGCAGGCGCCATGATTTATTACAGGCAAGGTCAACAAAGGAATTGTTAGGATGAAGAAGAGACTGCATGCAGGCCTCCCCTGTCAAACACTCACAGCTCACTGGCTTCATACAGCCTGCCAAATGCAAGGGAGGCAGAGAGGGATGGTCGGTAGGGAAGAGAAAACCTTCTTGCCTGCCAAGCAACAGCCTTCTTCCCCACAGAGCAGGACAGTTCCTTATAACTAAGAGTAAGTTCACTTAAAAATGATTACAAAGGAAGAAAGAAATATTTTAAAAAAGAGAGAGGAGGAGGAGTTTTTCAAAATTGACCTAAAGATGAACTTTCAGGTCAGCACGAGTGAGGCGTGGTTTCCTGAGCGCGAAGGGTTCTGAGTTCAGGACAGGATGAGTACTTTTTCCAGAGAACACTGGAGCCTGTGGACTTCCACTGCTGCCCGGGATTAACACTGCACGGCTAGGATCAAGAATCTCGAGCCACAATGGTCGACAGGAACTGCAGGCCCCCTGGAATTTATCCTGGCCGTCAGACCTGCCGGCAACAGCGGCAAGAGGACTCCGAAGTCTCTTTCTACCTCGCTGTGCTGACCTTACCACATCGTCTCCTGCTCCCCTTCCCCTCCAGGACACGGGGACACCATGGACACAGAAACTGGAGAATAGGATACAAAGCTACTCCCTTCCCCTTTCTGCCCCTCTCCTCCCCCTTTTGCAGAATGCATAGTTACAGATTCACCTTACAACATAAAGAAGCGACGATGACCACATGTGGGACTTTTTTTTTTTTTTTTTGAAAACAGAAAATCCAACAACCTCTTCTTAAATTCAGTATCAAAATTCACATTTGCATAATAATACATTTCAAGGCCATGAGAGAGGAATGAGAGCAAAGCGCAGAAGCAGCATCTCTCCTCCCTGTGTCTTCCTGAATGAAGCCGAAGGAATCGAGCGGGAGGGACTGTCTTCCTCTTTGGGGCAGTTCTGAGGAATCGCCGAAATGGCCCTTAGCATTTGCTTGATATTTCTTTAGAAGATAGGAGTGGGGAGAAGAGGTGAAATTGTTTAAAACATAAAAACAAATGAAGAGACACTGCAGACTTCTGTGTTAAACTATCATAGCTCTGAAGAAATAAAACATGATTGCAGATTTTTCTCATTTCTCAAGCGCTTCAATCTTAACTCTTCAAAACTATTTTCTTTGTGTGTTATACCCTGTTTGCATCAACAGCAACATGACGTGACACCCATGTGGGAACAGAATGGCCACCTCAGGACACAGACTCAAAGGGTAAAAGTGTGCTGCCCGCTCTGCACACGGCAGAAGCTGGAAAACGCCTCATTTACGTGCATGAATGTGTCACAAGTATCACCATATTCCAATTCTCCAGTGCTTACAGAAAAACAAATAATAAAACAGCCACAGCAAGATGAGCACAAACATACACACAGAAAACTAGGGAATGCAGATGTCCAAACCTGCGCTCTTGGACCAACCTGGGTCTGCGGCACCTGTGCACCTTCCCCTAACTGTCTCCTCCCCCCAGTCCCAGAATCTCTTCCACACAACTCTACACTGTGCAATATTGATGCTAATAAAATCTCAACAGCTGCCCCTGGGACCTTCCAGGAGAAACTGTGACTTCCCTAAAGACTTAAGCTGACCATCTTTTCGTTTGTATCCAATGGATAGCCTCTTCTGAAAACAGATGGTCTCTGTACTCACAAAGGCACATTCAGAAATACTATACTTAAGTAATTCCTTAGACAAAACTAAAAACGGGGGGTGGATGGTGTTTTAAACACATGTGTTCTATCTTATCCCCAAACTTCTGGCAAGAGGTGTCACACTAAAATGCATCACTTGGTGAGAGACTATATTACCTTTAAAAGGTAGGTCACTTCTTAAAGGGTTCCAAAGGTTTTTATTTTGTTTTGCATAAATACCCACCTTTTCCATTTTTGGAACACATAGGATATACTGTCCTCCTCTCTGTAAAGCTCTGCTATGGGGCTGGTCCTGGCAATAAGGCCGCTCCACCTCGCCTCCAGTCAACTTTTACACCCACCCCTCTGGGAGCTGTGCACACCTTTCAGTAGCCAAAGGAGAAGGAATGCCAGATTCTGGAGGGCGGGAAGGAAAGAAAAGCACTTCCTTTCACAGCTCTGCTACAACAGCATCATAAGCCACCTTGACAACTTTCTTCTGCTGCTCGCTATGAGCAGTAACAAGAAATTTCCCTTTCTGAAAACAACAACTACAAAAAAAACCATCCCAACTTATACATATATACATATATTTTAATCATTCTTGACTTTGAAACTTATCGATATTGGCTAGACATGGGTCAATTACAATTGGGAATTTATTTCTAAAGCAATGATTTACAGTTTGAAAACGAAGTTGAGGCCCCAAGTGCTTTAAATGGACACTATTTCTTTTTTTTTATTTAACATAGAATCCTTCTTACTATTTATCTGATCATTCCCCTCCCATGAACAAAACAAGAATTGGTCACAGTGAAGAACTGGTGACTGAGCTTTGCAAAGACCCCTTGGCCAAGGTACCATCTGTCCTGGCCATGTACAGTTTCTCGTTAAAAACAAATTCAGGTATATAGCTAATTCAAGAGGGAACGACTTAAATTCTGTGAGGCAAACACTGGCAGATTCTGCAACTTTCATTACTTTTTTGGTTGGTGGCAGGAGGTTGTGACAAGAGACCGACAGCTTAACAACTACTCACATGTTAGGAGTATGCCACAATCACTAGGGATCTAGTCCCAGTGGCCACACACGTGAGGGCAGTGTGGGTGCTGAGCTGCTGGAGTAGCTCTCCACTCCCTGGCTAGTTTGTTCCCCCTTTACCACCCTGTAGATGTTCACGGCCCCTTTCTTCAGAGGCACAGGGTAGGGAGGGATGGTGAGCAAGTGAGGGAGGGTTGATGTTGAATTTTATTAAGTTATTACTATGTTCATAGATTCTTGGAGCTAATAATTATTTCAGGTCTAAAGAATGTGATATTACCACCCCCTTTGTCAGATTTAAGATCAAGAAAAAAAAAAAAATTATCACTGACACATAGGGACCATTTCTGAAAATACACACACCTTTGGCGCTAGCCACAGACCATATCACAGCGTGTGCGCCAATTCTGGAAATCTAGATGATATTCTGTTTTCTTACAGAATGACGATGTCCTCAACAGCATTATGTATATTCGCGTGTTTCTTGACTCCCTGTAGCTGCAGATAAAGAAGGGGGTAGGATGTGGCATGCGGCACGGGTTATGGGTTCCCTATTTTCTCAATGACCATGAGGACTGAAGACTGACAATTCATTGTGTACACACAGGCTAGAATATTTTCATCTGCATTATCATGTGGCCGTAGCTGTACACACACAGGAGGAAAAACACAACTAAAGAACAAGGATTTTTTTTTTTTGCAGTAACACTAAGAAGTGTAGTTAATGCATACACATGAAGTGTGACAAAACTTGGCAAAAACACTGGGAAGTTTGATTTTTTTAACCAGCTAAAAATTTATCTCACTCCTGAAGACCTTACAGATACTTACAAACAAAACCAAAAATCTCTAGTCTAAAACAATAACCTATAAAGCTTTAAATGTTGAATTTTAACTCTGAGGACGGGGAAAAAAGGGATCTTTTCTATATAAAGACTCAATTGTTCCCTAATCTTAGAGATGGCTCTTACAGCCAAGTTTGCTGAATACATCCTGTTTACTCTGCAGGGAAAAACAGGCTTGGCGTAAGCATTTTGCTCAGCATGCAGATATTTTCTTTCTGTTTTAGAGAAGAGGCAAGATGGCAGAATATAAAACATGAAATTTAAAAGTACACAGCATTTGAGGTCAAAATGGAATCTGGCTGTTTACCCTACAAAAATCACACCCCCTCCAAAATAAGTAGTAAAAATAAGTGAATATTTGCAAAGAGTTAACAGCCCATGAACTTAGTTTCTGCGAGATATATGTATTAATAAAGGTGCTTCCAAATGCTCAGGCAGGAGTTTTATCTTCTCCTTTCTTTTTCCTCTTGTGTATCTTATATGCCATATTCAACCCACAGAAGTTTGGAAGAACCGATTGCTAACTTATGCTACATTCATGTCAGAAGAGGTGGGAAAATTCTTAAAACAGGAGCCATACTACTAGAAAATCAAATTGCTATAAATAAAACTAACTGGCAATAGATGGATAATGATTTATTGCGGGGACACTGATTAAATAATTTGGTTTGGAACCTTAATTTGCAACATTGCTCAGTTAACTCCTGTGAATGTTGTAAATGAATCATGTCTAGGGTTAGGGACTGAGGGACCAGAGATGTTCCATGAGCCATCCATTTCTTCACAGTGTCTCAGAGCTGAACTTTTTTCAACCCCTAAAGTTAGGTCACGGCACTGGATCTAACTGACAGCAGGGGTCCTCTATCTGATGTGAGACACCCCTTTCATATTAGTGCTTCTTTTCTTCTGACCACTCACGTGGTAGGTAGAAACGAAGTTTGTGATGTTCAAGAGTTGTACACATCTCTAGCCACTAGTCATCAAGTGTTTTAAAAAGAATTAACTACTGAAAAAAAAAAAAAAAAAAAAAAAAAAAAAAAAAAAAAAAAAAAAAAAAAGAAAGCTCAAATTAACATAGTCAAAATGTTTTAAAAATAAATCTATGTAATGAGAGGTGACCAGCAAGCCTGCATCTATGCCAGAGTGTGGTGGAAGAGAAGGCACTCTCACTGAATTTTCTAAGTGTACTGAAGTCACCTAACCTCTTAGTAGACATGGCTCTTGCCAAAGATTACCATGGAAAGAGCTTCTCTCTTCCATGATATCCTCACCATATCCTGTTCTTAGGTCACTGCCAACCAATAAAGCAAAGCTCCCAGCAAGCTGACAAAAAGAAGGGGTAGGTCTAGGGGAAAGGGGGAGGAGACGATGGACAAGAGCAGAACAACAGGAACCCCTTTCTATTGGCCCAACATGAAGAGACTTTCCAAATCACGGCGGTTGTCACAATTACACACCCGGAGAAGTCAGTGCACGGTAATGGAGGGCGCACGACACGAGGAAGGAACTTGGCATTCTACATTATTGAGACATAAAAGCATATTTAGCTTACTTGACATTTGTTTGTTTATTTTAAATTTAGCTCACTGCCTTTGGGGCCTGTCCAGAACCACTCCAATTTCCTTTCTGGGCGAGTATCTTACATTTGTGGAGTGACTGGACCACACGACACATGCGTGCGTCCCCCCCTGCTCGGGATGTCTGGGTGTATGTATGAAGGCACTAAAGCGGTTTTAGAGAAATTGCAGGCAGCAACCCCACCCACTCCCTTTACCTGTCGAGCTGGAGTTTCTTTCCCACTGGGAAGCTTAATGTTTAAAAGAAGCTGTGGTCATGCTTGGGAATTCTGACCCCTGGCCCCAGGAGGGAATACAAAAGAATTCAACATCACCAAAAACCGAAAGGAAACACTCCACATCTCCGGCTAAGGGATGGGGATAATTAAGCAGCAGATCTTCAAAACAGCAATTAAAACGAGCACAACAGTAGCTGGGAGCTAAAAAAGTAAAATCACTTGTTCCTTATTAGATTCTTCTATATTTTCTCCTCCTCCCATAACAAACGGAGGTAAGACAGACATTCTTCATTAATAGAACAGTCCATAGATAATTTTTCTCTAGTAATGCCTATATTTAAAATTTGTTCCAAAAATTATTAACCTATATTTCCTAACTTTTTACATAGATTCTCAGCAATCCAACTGTACTACTTTACAGATTAGAGTTACTTTTTTTTTTTTTAAGCTGTTATTTCTTCCTTCCTTCCTTTCATTCTTTTGTTGCTGGGGTTGTGGGGACAGGGAGAAGGGTTCCTTTAAAAAAATAAAAATTACTAGGGGGGGATTTCAGCTCAGCCTTAAATGGAAAGGAACAAAGTGATGGCATTCTCATCTATGTATACCAAACACTCTCCCATTAAACTACACACAATTTCAAACGAATCCATGATCAAGCTCTTACAAAGCTTAATCCTTCTCCCGTATTTTTAAGATAATGAATTTACCTGTTGCTGCTAAATTGATAATTTTTAAAAAATATTTCTATGTGTTTTAAAATGTGTGATTCCCCAGTATGACAATAATGTTTGGAGACTTTTCTTTTTACATTTTTTTTAAGTAAAAATTGTTTAAACTTTTTGAAGTTTCAGGAACTTGTAAAAGTTTATTAACAGGAAAGAAACAGCCATCTATCTAGGATAAGATATGGTTAAATAAACCATCTTCAAAAAACTGGCTTCCTACCCTAGAATTCCTGAGAATGCTTGCAAATTTTAAAGCAGGAAAATAAATGTTAAAAACAGAAACAAAAAACACTGTTAAATGCTCCCAGAGTTAGTCTTCATCTAAAATATATATTTATATGTGTATATATATATGTATATATATATATATATACACACGCACTTTTTGGTCTTTTTTTTTTTTAAAGTTTTTAGTTTTTTCCCTTTAAGCTTATGATGGAAGAACATTTTAGCTTCTCATGTTTATTTTTACATATTTCAAATCCCTCATTATGTCTTGTAAACAAGAGGGGCTCTAGCACCCGGCTTTCACCGTAGTATCGTAAGGAACTCAACTAACCCATAGTGCAGGTCAAGGAACCAACAGGCAGGAGAGGAGGGCGGGGCAGGACACAGCAGTGAACCAAGAGCGGCAGTGGACAGGGTCACCACTGGCTCTTGGGAGCCTGGGGACATGCTCCTGGCCCAGGGACACTAAGATTTAGCCTTCTCTAGATGTCTGAATACAAGCTGCTCTTCACCTGGTGGTCACTGCACGACAGCACTTTGCTCCACACAGAGCAGTCAGTGGGGGCTGCTGGAAGATCTTTTGTATGGGGAACAGTGGTGGAAGGGGCACGGTGGTGATTCAAATTGGAAAGCAGGAAGAGGGCATGCTCAAGGTACCCAGTGGGGCCAGGTCAATGCTGCAGACGCCAAGTGTGACCACCTACCCACAGAGGGCTCATGCAGGCTTGTACACGTGAACGCTCACTTGAGTCATGCCTGTCAATCTCTTTTGAGGCTAGGCTTATAATCAACAGGGTAACCCAGAAGGGCTACAGAATTTCCCATTCTTTGTCTCACAAAACCACTGAAATGCAAATAACTTGTTTTAGGCTTTTCCTATACACACCCACTCACCCACCTACACACAGACACAAGCTAAGTCAAATACATTAGGCATTGTTGTATCCTTCACTGAAGATGCTAAAGAAAGAAAAACTCCCTTGTCCTCAATAGCAGCAAGTTACAGAGGACAGTAGAGGTCTGCTCCCACCAAGGATTGGAATGGGCAGGTATTTGCTGGTACAAAATGTCGGCACTTTATGTTAAACGGTATAATGCAGACTGGGATGTCCACACAAGTGCTAGCACATCGCCGGCATACATCCCCCACCACCCCATCTGCTTTGTACCCCCCTTCAGGTCTGCTGTAATTCTCTTGACAATAAGCAGTTTGATACATTTTGATTCCAACATAAGTACATACATGTTGGTGTTAACTATGGATTAAACGCTGCCCCCATTCAGCCCAGAGTACTACTACATTGATGCTTAAAAAAAAAAAAAAAAAAAGTCTTTAAATACCAAAATAAAAAAAGCAAAATTACAAGAGGGCCGGGGGGAAAGAGGTCAAACAAAAAAAAGGTGCAATACTTAAAAGTCTTTGCTAAGTTATACCTGCCTAAGCAAAATCACATACACAGGAAATACACAACACAGAGAAACGAAAGGAAACGCTTGAAGTACACACTGGTTTAAGAACATTCGTTAAGTAAACGTTTCTGTCAGTGATGGCCTGGTGCTGTAACGCGCCGCGGCCTGGCACAGGTAACGCTCGGCGAGAGAGGAGCAGAGGGAGTAGCTGCAGATGCTTTCAGGAGGCTGCTCACTACTTATTGTTTTCTGTTTTCATAAAATGAAAAAGAGAACCAACCAACAGAAATACTTAACTTCACCTAGTTTTTTGACTTATTTCTCAACCTCTTCATAAGGAAAGAGGGAATATGGTTTTTCTGTTTTTGAGACATCGTACAACCAAAAACTATCTTCCGTTCCCATTTAAACTAATGAAAAGACCTGCATGAAACTTAACAGATAATCACATGTGCCTGGTGGCCATTCACTTTAAAAAAAAAACAGAAATAAACACACAGCTGCTCCAAGAGGTACCTCCTGCTCTAGTTTTTTTGGACTTGGCAGTGCTCCACTCTACTGCTAGGTCAAAAGAACAGCCAGAGAAACCCTGCATTCAGGCTAAGTTGCAAATGGAAAGGAGCTCCCTGCTTTCATCATTAAAAAGCACTCTGTTCGTCTTGGTGCAGCCCAGTGGAGTTGCTTTAGTAGCAGTGGCTCTCCAGGCCTGTGTGTTCTCATAGTTAAAAAAAAAAAGAAATAAAAAGCAGATGGCCGGCCAGCCAGCCTGCGGACTGTCAGCGATGCAGCTTTCTGAGAAGTCAGGGTAGGGCGGCGGGAGAAGGGAAGAACACAGGCACACACACAGAGACAGAGAAGGATGCACGCGAATGCACATGAACACACGTGCACACACACACCAGAACGAGCATGCCTGGGCAGTTACATGTGCCAGAACACACTGGTATTTATCAACCAGCCAATCACAAATTTTTTCCTTTTTTTTTTTTTTTTTTTTTAGGTTTTTTGTGTTTTTGTTTTTAAAGTGAGGCTCCGTCAAGTCTTCCCTCCCCCCTCCCCCAACAATTCTTTTGAATTTCCCTCCCTCCCAAAACATGGTAGACCTAAGGACGGAAACACACCCAGTGCAAACAAAGTTAAAAAGCTATTTTTTTTTCAGTATATATGTTTCTTAGCAACAACTTCCATATAACATGAAAAAAGTGAAAAACTAGAAACTAATTTTTTTAATTTTTTTGTGTTTAAATTTAAATGGTATGTGTACTTGCTTCACATTGTCTTTCTAGGTTGGCGTTCATGATTCAAGTATTTCAAGAGTGATATGTTCTCTTTTTGGATTCATATTCCAAACGAAAAAACTGAAGTTATAAGGGAGGCAACTATGTGCTCAGACAGTCTGTCAATGACCCACCTTTTTTTCTCTCCGTTTTCTTTTTTCCTTTTAAAAATGTATTTATTGCAAGTTGAAAAAAAAAACGAAAAGGTCAAGTTAGTGCTGCTGCTGTTCCAAAAAAGGTCACGAGGTCAGAGTTGAAAGTTCTAAGTTCAGATTGAATCCGACCCTCCTCCCAGAAGGTCACCAGGTAGTAAAGGAGCAGGGCTGCCCATCCTATGGGGATCTTCCACCGTCGGGACTCCCCATAAGCTAGAAGAATAGTTTGGGGGCCCCCACAATGAAGCGCCAGCAAGATCGGCCCCGCTGCTGCCACCAGCGCTGCTGCTCCACTGCCCGAGCCCAGTGGACCCACCGAAAAGATTCAGAGCAGGTCCCACGGGATCTGACTGGTTCTGGCCGGTCTCCAGCGACTGCCACCCTGCGGCTGGAGCACTCGGGGTTGCTGCAGGTGTAGGGGGCTGAGCTTGTGCCAGAAAGCGGCTGACTTCATCATCAGTGGCAAACTCAGCAAGGATGGTAGTGTTTCCCAACACACACCTGGAAGAAGGGAGGGAAAGAGAGCTATGGATCTGAGGAAGATCCTAAAGCACATGGAGGGAGCGAGTGCTGAGTCCTTGCCATTCAATGTGCGGGCCTTTGACTAGATGCTGCCATATCCATAAATGCTTTTTAGAATGCAGAGTTCGGGCTCCATCCAAGGCCTCTGGGTCCAGAACCTGTATCTCAACCAGACTGCCAGGTAATTGAGAAGCAACAAGGCATCACCAAAGCTCAGGATAACCAAGGACTACACTAGGGAATACCATATTCAGATATTTCTTGGTGTATGGGATTTATATAATCTAGACAACTTATCTATCCAGAAAAACATGTGTGTCTGTGGGGGGGCCAAGAGGGATGAACTGGCAGAGCACTCTGATATTGTAATGGTAGATACCTGCCATTATACATTTGTCTAAAACCATACACCGTACAAGGCCAAAAGTGAACTCTAAAGTAAACTGCAGACTTTTGGTGGTAATGATGTGTTCAGCAATCGTGACAAATACACCACTTTGGTAGAGGATGTTGATAATGGTGGAGGCTATTCATGTGTGGCAACAGGAGATATATGAGAAATCTTTGTATCTTCCTCTCCATTTTGCTGTGGATCCTAAAACTGCTCAAAACCAAAATAAAGCCTTAGATAAAAAGGAAAGAAAAATAGTCTCTTTCTCCCCATGTGAATTATGAGGCAAAACTCATATCCAAAGCATCAAAGCAACCTGGCTTTGGCCCCTGGAAGTGCTGCTCTTTCTCAGGCACTCCTCGCTGCCTGAGCCTCCCCGTTCCTGGCTTGCAGTGTAACCAGCTTTCTGTCATGGCATCTGCAGCCAGTGGCAGCCAGCTCTTCTCCGTCCACCAATTTGACAGCGGCAGGGAAGGGGATGGCCAAGATCTGATCTAGTCCCACCTAATTTAAGCAAAGACCCTGCTACCTACCAAGACCACAATATTTCATCATCTACAAAGAGGCTAGAGTAAGCAGCTAGATTCTATTATGAAAAACAATGGCACTGATGTGTCCTTTGTTTCACATTATGTAGAATTTGCTCACTACTTCACAAATTATTTACATTTGGAATTCTGATGACTGGCCTCTGATATACACAGGACAATCCAAGCTTCGGTAGAAAGGACCTGGCACCTGAGCACTCGAGACCTGCAGAGGCACGTGTGAGGTGCCATTCTCCATGTCTGTGCTCGTGCATCTTTAGTTCAGCAGCTGCCAGAATACTCACGGGTACATCTTCATGCATGTTTGTCTACGTGGGTGCAGGACAGAATACTCACATGTGCAGTGCAGTTTGGGCTTTGGCTGCCTCCTGTTTGGTGCTGTATCGGATCAGGGCGGTGCCCTGGGTTAGATTCAGATGGAATGTCAGCAGTGGGCCATGCTGCATGCAGATCGTTCTCAAGGTTGACCCATCAATCTAAGAAGTAATGACATTCATGAGATAAGGACTGGAGGAGGGGTGAGAAAGGTAAATTTTTAAGATATTCAAAGCACTGGCTGAGACCTAGTGTGCCCATTTTGCAAATAAAGTTTGCATAAATGCAGCTCAAAACAAAAGCATATGATTCAGCCTGTGGTCTGTTTTCTTTAGGACATAAACAGATGGGAGTGTGTTAATTTGTGGAGCCAAAAAAGGGCAGAAATGAGATGGCATCCACATAAGAATGTAAGTTAACACTCTTAGCATCACTGCTCATCCTGAACATCTGATTATTTAAAATGCTGATGGCTGACCTAGTTCACAGCCTATCCAACACTGTCTTACCCCTACTTTGCCCATCTCAAGGTGAGACTATTTCTGCCTACTTCTCTAAGTCCTCTGCTGACATCAGGCATTTTGACCGAAGGCTGTACTCCTCACCCCAGTTAGACCCTCACCACTTAAGACCTTCAGTGATTAGGGACAATTTTCCTAACCTGTGAAGGTGAATGAATAAACTTATTCACTCTATCTGATTAATTTATTTTGCATTAAGATCTTAAATAGGTATTTAAGATCAGTTCATCATTTCAGTTCATTTCTTTGGAAGATAAACAGATTACTATTGGATTGCTTAAAAAGCTGTGCTACTACTGGTGGCAGTGGCAGACACCCTGCAGGATGGAAACTGGCAGTTTCTTGGTCTTACTGACTCTTCCGTCACCCAGGCTGGAGAGATGATTTGCTCTAATAACCTTTTAAGCTATGATAGAGATTAGTCTGCTTTTAGGAAGGTTTGATTTTTAAAATTAATTCTAACACAAACACAGCCACCTCCATATTCATTTTATATGAATATATGTGTATACTTAACATTTTTCTTTTTTTTTTTTGACACAGAGTCTCGCTCTATCACCCAGGCTGGAGGGCAGTGGCACGATCTCGGCTCACTGCAGCCTCTGCCTCCTGGGTTGAAGCGATTCTCCTGCCTTAGTCTCCCGAGTAGCTGGAAGTACAGGTGCCCGCCACCATACCCAGATAATTTTTGTATTTTTAGTAGAGATGGGGTTTCACCATGTTGGCCAGGCTGGTCTGTAACTCCTGACCTCAGGTGATTCACCTGCCTCGGCCTCCCAAAAGTGCTGGGGTTACAGGCATGAGCCACCAAATCCAGCCAGCATTTTTATAAGACAGAACAAGTCAACAGCTGATCAGCCTTCCCAGGCTCCTTTCAAAACAGTGTATCCCTTATTGCTTCTCTCTCATTGTAATCATACCATCATCGCCACATTGTGTGACAACTCTTAGGAAATAGAAGGCATACATAGTTTTGAGGATGGTCATACAAAATTCTTCGTACTTCAGTATTAGCTAAAGAAATAACTTGGAACTTTGAGCTGAGTTGATTAGATACAGAGATTAAGTGGTAACCCACATCCTCCCTCATGTTAACTGTATATAGGAAACTGTTTATCTCAATGTACACCTTCAAATACGAGTCCTGTGATTTACTCCCTATGAATGGGCAAATATATTCAGGACATGTATTTTCCTACAGAGAGTCATAATATGTGTTAGCATATTAAAAGGTCTAAGAAGTCTCAAAGTGAAGAAATTGCTTAGTTTTGTTTAAGCAAATATACATGTCAAACGTATTAGACCAGAGACTGAGTATCTCATGGAACACTCTGGAAAATGTTGGCTTAATAAAATGTGCATGAATCCACGTATGAATTAAATGCCAGACAATGCATTCTGCATGTCAAAAACAGGAGGCATGACTGTTCCTTTTAATAAGGTGTTGTGAGGGTGTTGTAAAGGTTGCGACGGGCTCACGTTTCCATGGGCCCGTTTAACCTCGTTCAAGTACTCAACGTAATGCTTCTGCAAATGCCTCAGTTATCTAGTAAAAAGGGTGAAAGTCAGGGTGGCTTGGTGCAAATTAAGCCCCTCTACTGGAAAACCACCCAGAGGGTATGGTCTGATGAGGGCAAATTATAGTAATGCCATCTACACATGAAGAGGGTGATAGACGGAGAGTTAAACATGCCCATGTAGCATTTATAAGCTATGAAGTCAAATGACCTCTTCCACTGGACAGATGGATGGTTAATTATTTACAAAGCACAAAAACAGTGAATATGTTTTAAGAGGGAGAAAATATTGAGGTTTTCTAACTAAACGATGCATGAGACTATTATTAAGAAACATAAAGAACTTAGTTGAGAAGGAAAGACACTTTTAGGGATGGGGAAGTATAGGTTCAGGTCTTGCTGGAGAAGTAACACAGAACAGGTAGCTTTTGGGTATCCTTAAAACACTCCCTTCTCCACTAGGTTCCGAATTCTAACATGCACATCTGTATAGCAAATTGTGTCTACTATATAGAAATCACTGCCCTCCTCTGTTTTTTCTCTTTCTCTGCCCCATAAGATCGGCAGGAACCCACTCTAGTGGGTTTCACCTAGTTTTATACACTAGTTTTCAGTTTTATAGGCTGTATGTGTCATCATTATCTTGAAGGCAGGCGTGAAGCCTTGTGGGCAGCACCTACTCCTCTCCAGAAGCAGGCTGTGAACTTTGGGTGGGGAGGAGACAGCCACCACCTGTGGTAAAGACCTCTTTATAGTGATTGGGAAATAAACTTTCATATAACCTCCTACATCTCTGTATTTCCCTCTCTCTCTCTCTTTTGAGACAGGATCTTGCACTGTTACCCAACCAGGAGTGCAGTGCAATGCAATGACGGCTCACTGCAGCCTCATTCAACCTTCTGGGCTCAAGTGATCCTCCCACCTCAGCCTCCTGAGCAGCTGGGACTACAGGTGTGTGCCACCATGCCTGGCTAATTATTAATTTTTTGTAGAAGCAGGGTCTCATTATATTGCTTGGACTGATCTTAGACACCTGGCTTTAAGCAAGCCTCTTACCTTGGCCTCCCAAAGTGCTGGGATTACAGGTCTGAAACATCACCCCTGGTCTTTCCCTCTCTCTTAATACAATCAAGTCCTATCTAGAAAACCATGAGAAAGCATAATTACCTGTGGAGTGAGATTGTGAAGAACCAGCCAGTAACTAGGACGAACCGAGCCACCATCACTCCAGGTAGAGGCTATGAGCAACCAGAATAATGGTTAGGAAGAGAAATAAAAAAAATTCAAGAAAGCCATGAGGGAGAAACATTTTCATGTAGCCCACATTTCTTCTCTGCTTTTATAAATTGTCTCTCTTTTCCTCTGGACTCTGATCTCCTTTTTCTCTTCTACTGGTCCCTGACTCCTATGCACTCTTATGCCTCATTTGCAAGACAGTATTTTCCTCCCAGTGTTCTCATTCTGCCATTGTTACTCACTCATTTTACTCCATCTGTCCCTTGGGAGTTCTTGGGTCCCTTTGCCTTACACTGACTACGACTTTCACTCAAGAGGTAGCTTCTCCTCTATCAGAAGAAAAACCAGACAACCATGACTTCCTCTCTTGGGAAGACCTCTCGGTGTCTTCACCATCTGTGTTAACATAAGCCCCTTGTGGATGGACAATGGTGCTCCTTTAGGCAGATCCTCCTCACCCGAGGCAAGCCGCGAGTCCTGTGTCCCCCACCCCCTGACTGATCGGGGTGCTGTGCTGCTCCAGGGAGATGATGGTTTGGGGTTGGTCAGACCAGGAGGTGGGCGGGGCAGCGGTGTAGTGTTCCTGGAGGAAATATGGTTTTTCCACATCTTGTTGGAGAGATGAGTGGGGTTGTGTCCTATGGGATCTGGGGACCATGTTGATTTGTAATCAGGGAACTTTGCTGTAAGAAGAGAACATTATGGATGGAAAAGGTTAGACGGTTCACTTCTGTTAACACATGAGTTTTAACTACATAAATACATAAATAAATACATACACATTTGTATTTTAAGAAGTACATTTACACATAAATTTTAAGAAATACATTTACACATAAATACATACACATTTGTATTTTAAGAAGTAACTACACATTTTAAGCATAGCAATACAAAATAACTCTGTTCTTTGAGCATAATGAACAGAAAATTTTCAGTGACTACTACTCTGAATTGATAGAACTATCACATGAATTAAAGATTTAATAAGATAACTAATTCTCTACTGCTTTCTTAGCTAAAAATGACTTGAAAAGGAGGATGCATTCAAGGAGAAAATCTTCCTAAAGACACCAGATTCTGGGTAACAGTGAGAATGTGAATCCTAGCAGAACTAAAGTATTCTATAAATACTCATTGACTGAATGGAAAGTAATTAGAAAATTACACTTGTGCCTTGATCTAGCATATTAGATATTGATGTTCAAACAGATTCTTTAAAAACAATCAAGAAATTTCACTAAAGGCTTACTATGCATATGGCATTAAATCAGTGCTGTGAGTAATATAAATAACTATCCCCAAGAACCTCAAGCTCAGATGGGAAGGCAGAACAGATGAGCAACAGAACTGGTGACCCCAACATTATCACATATGTTCAATACGCAGAGGAGATCAAGAATGCTGGGCTTGCAGCAAAGGCTTTACAAGGACAGCTCTTGAAGGAGTTACATAAATGGATGGGTACAAAGAAACAGGAAAGCGTAAACCAAGGTTCAACATAAACTTTCTCTATATGGAATATGTTCCCCCTCAATTTTGATTGAACAGTTCACAGAGGCAGAGAGGTAAGGAGGTTATAAAGGCAGGCTGGGGACTTCTTAAGATACTATTAGGAGTTTTTTGCAACTGATTCAGCATGGAGTGTTTAAACTACTGTGATAGCAAATAGAATGGAACAGAAGGAATGAATATTTGAAATATGATTGCAGAATAAGCCGCTAAGGAGAAATCATCACTGCCTGGATCCAGGAATTGAGGGAGAGAGGAAAAAGGAAGAAAATACTGAGATTTTGTAAATAAATGATGCATGAGATCATTATTAAGAAACACAGGCCAGGCATGGTGGCTCATACTGAGAGGCTAAGGCAGGTGGATCACTTGATGTCAGGAGTTCAAGACCAGCCTAGCCAACATGGTGAGACTCCATCTCTACCAAAAATACAAAAATTAGCCGTGTGTGGTGGTGGGCACCTGTAATCCCAGCTACTCAGGAGGCTGAGGCAGAAGAATCACTTGAACCTGGGAGGTGGAGGTTGCAGTGACCCAAGATTGCTCCATTGCACTCCAGCCTGAGCAACAACAGCAAAACTCCTTCTCAAAAAAAAGAAAAGAAAGAAAGAAAGAAACATAAAGGCCGGGCACAGTGTCTCACTTCTGTAATTCCAGCACTTTGGGAGGCTGAGGAGGGCGGATCACCTGAGGTCAGGAGTTCAAGACCAGCCTGGCCAACATGGTGAAACCCCATCTCTGGAAGAAAAAAAAAAAAGAAAGAAAGAAACAAAGAAACAAAGAACTTAGTTGAGAAAGAAAGACACTTTTGCGGGTGGGGAGTATAGGTTCAGTTTTAGACAAGTCTGAGGTGATTCTTGGGCCATTTCTCAGGTGAATTTCCAATTGTTGGAAAAAAATACATAATTCAATCTGCGATATGGGCATTTATAGGAGTAAAAGAGTTGGGTAACCAGACTAAGTTTTTATATCTAAAAGAAATCCTACAAAAGTAAAATGTATTCAAAACATGGGCTATTGAGATGTCTTCTTTACATACTTGCTAGGAACCAAGGCAAGTTATATCAGCTCTCAGAACCTCACTCAGTTTCTTTATCCACAAAATAGGGGTAACAACAGGTCTTACTCATAGCCTTTGGTGAAGGTAAAATAAAAATTTGTGTGGAAGGTTTAGCATGATGCCTGGCCTGTGGGATCATTCAGCGAGTGGTAGGTTATAGCTGCACTACTGATATGACACCAAGGTGGGAAGAAAAATAAGACAGTCAGCAGCCTACCAGTCTGTAGCACCTTCGTAGGTGGCTAAAGGTCTGCTTTATTTGCTTATGTGCTGGGCAAAGCACATTAAGTCATAATGACTTTAACAGCTTAAGGTCCAACTTTTGCTGAAGCTGGCAATAGTGAAGGTGCCAATACTAATACATCTACCAATCAGTAAGGCACTGTGCTTAGTGAGTGACTTCAAACTCTTTATTATATCCACTAACTTTTCCATTTCCTATTGTCTTTCAAAAAACATGAGGAACTTACCAAATGATGGTAAAATTAATCAAGGTCTTCTTTCTATTTTGCCCCCTTTGGCCATCTGCCCTTCGCCTTTGTCTATAAATGGGAGGATTTTTAGAGAAAAGCCAGCTATAATTGGCTACTTTAGGAATAATAACCTGGTCTTAACTGGTTCTTCTCATGACCCATGATTTCTTGGCAGCCTTGTTAAAAGAGAAGCATGTGTGTCATTAGGACATGACTCCAGCCCTCTAAATATGCCAGCTCCCTGTAGTTATGTCACTACTGGCCTCATCCCAAAGTTGTATCTGCCTCATCTTCCCTGAGAATAGAAGTTCCTCAAAGACATAGCAAATATAAAAGGTGTGCTTCCATCTACACTGACCTATGCTACTGAACTTCTGTCACAGTATACCTTACGAAATATATGTCAATTTCCTTTATAAAAGGGAACCTGATGAAAAAGTGCTAACCAAAGGGAAACAAAAAATTCACACTCATACCTGAAGTGCTATGAACGTTGGTAAAGGAGTTGTCAGAGGCACTGTAGGGCCAGGCACCAGGTGAAGGCAGCGAGGTGTTGAGGGAAGAATTAGACCCTTGGGGAACAAAGAAGAAAATACTGAAGAAAAATGTCAGTATAACCAGTAAAACCTTGAGAGTATTTTATTTAAACTTCAACAGGATGGAGGACAAAATATGTCTGACAAACAAAGGTGAAAAGCAATATTCTGACTTTTTTGGTTAAACTTTTAGGTACCAGCAAGTACAAATGAAGTCACAGACTGACAACTAGGAAAACGCTGGGTGCTGAATATACAAGAGATGCTTTGCTCAATTACCTGTGGTGTTATCCCGCAGCAGTTGGTGGTCAGTATCTACAATGGGAGATGTGGCTGTACCCCCCAGCACACTTCCTGGGGTGACATAGGGGTCAGATTCAGGGTCAATGTTTTGGATACCTTTCCATGGCACTCCTGGTTGGAATTCTGAGACAAGGAAAACAAATATTAGAGCAGGAAGGTTGTTTAAAAAAATGATGTAGTATTTTTTTTATATAAGATATGGGTCTGTGAGTCTGGGTGCGGTGGCTCATGCCTGTAATCCCAGCACTTCGGGAGGCCAAGGTGGGCGGATCACAAGGTCAGGAGTTTGAGACCAGCCTGGCCAATATGGTGAAACTCCGTCTCTACTAAAAAATACAAAAATTAGCTGGGCATGGTAGGACATGCCTGTAGTCCCAGCTACTTGGGAGGTTCAGGCAGAAGAATCAATTGAACCTGGGAGGTGGAAGTTGCAGTGAGCCGAGATCATGCCACTGCACTCCAGCCTGGGTGACAGAGCAAGACTCCATCTCAAAAAAGAGAAAAAAGAAAAAAAAGAAATGGATCTGTGAAAAATATAAATACTGAATTTATATACTGATTTTCATCATAAAATTAAGGAAAAAAAATCAGCATGAACATATACTCCTGCCAACAGCACCTTTGTGTTGTAACACTGTCTGTGGGGTGAACTTGAAGCCACAGCTCATGCCTGGCCCTGGTAACCTGATCCTCCTGCTCCCAGGAGACTTCAGGCCTGAAGGCAGGAAAAGAAGGAGTAAGAACTCTGGTGTTCATAAGCATTATCCAAGCATCTAGGCCAAGAACTGGGTGAAAATATGGGCTAGAGATCAGTGTCCTTTCTCATTTTCCTTACCAGATGTTGGCCAAAATGCAAAAAGTGTAATACAAATGCAAGCTGGAATGTCCAGGGATAATTTAGCTTAGCAAAAGAAAGCCTAGAATATACACGAGAGCTCAGAATTTTTTTATTGGTCAATTTAAATTATTAAAAAATTTTAAAGCTATGTGATACAATAAACTTTCATTTTCCCAATTGTTATGAGAAAGAGCAACGTGTATCATATATGAACAATCTACATTATACAATTTTACTTTAATAAAACAAACTATACATATTCATGACACAAATATGTATGCACAGAAAGAGGTCTAGGAGGACATATATTTATGGAATTATTGATTTTAATTTTTGCTTTATTAAATGTTCCCATTTTTCTATCATGAGAATAGATTACTATGTCCAACAAAAGAGAGGGAGAGAGAAAAAAATTAACAAATAATTTCATTGCAATCACTACTGCATACTTAGAACCTAACTGATAATAAATACTTGCCTAAGAACTAACAAATCAATTCAACAGACACTTCAAAAGAACCCATGTTACAAGGCATGCTATGCATGGGAGGAATTTCAAGGTCCAGCTACAATGTCACTTATCTCCAGATTCCCCATCTAATGAAAATTTTCTATCTTCCCACAGCACATGTCTTGCTTCTAACAGACAAATTTGTTTTTTTGAGACGATGTCTTGCTCTGTCACCCAGGCTGGAGTGCAGTGGTGCAATCTCGGCTCACTGCAACCTCTACCTCCCAGGTTCAAGTGATTCTCCTGCCTCAGCCTCCCAAGTAGCTGGGACTACAGGTGCGCGCCACTATGCCCAGCTAACTTTTTCTATTTCTAGTAGAGACAGGGTTTCACTATGTTGACTGGGATGGTCTCGATCTCTTGACCTCATGATCCACCCGCCTCGGCCTCCCAAAGTGCTGGGATTAAAGGCGTGAGCCACTGCACCCGACCTAACAAATATTGAATGAAAAAATGAAAGCAAGTGCCTTAGTAACATGAGTCACAAAAGCAATGTATTCTGAACCTGAAACTGACAATTACAAAACAAATGCTATCCTAGAAAAGCATTTCCTGGACAATACCTGGAGGCCAACTGGCATTGCTGGATTTACTTCCGATTTTATTTGTTGGTGGAGATTTGGCAGGTAACCAGCTATCACCAGCAGGACCCGTATGGCCACCTAGTGTGTCACCAGGGATGATATCAAACTGGTTGTACGGTGACCCTCCCCGGGTCTTACCAGGGGCCACTATAGCGCCTGAGAAAAGAGAGGAAATTAATTCATCCGGAATAACTCCTATGAATGGAACTTGTCTATTTTTTATTCATTGGAACTCAGTCTTCTGAAGCTGATGGAGTACATACAAACAGCACTGGAGTAAGAGGTTGCATTAGAGACTCAGCGCATAATTACTAAGCAGCAAGACCATAAACAAGTCATTTCGCCTCTCTGAGCCTCTCAGTTCCTTATTTAGGCACACAGGATTGTTCTCATGCTTGAATGTTCCTTTCAGTTTTAAAATTCCATGGTCTTATGAAATTAATGAAATGTTCACAAACTAGCAATCTTATTATCCCTAGTTTCTATGCTAATGACCCAAGAGTGAGAAATGGGGAAAATTCTAACAATCTGTAGCACAGAAGAAGGTTTTAACTAAATTTCTACTGATGCTACCCACTCAGGTTAAGGGCTGTGTGATCAGGCTTAGATTAGCTGGAAGCAGCAGTATAAACAGAGAGTTCATTGGAAAGAAAAGCATCTGCAATTGCTTTAAATTCCAAGGCAATGAGATGGAATTCCCGCCTAGGGTCTTTGCCAGCGCAAGACCAGCAATGGACTCTGCAGCTCTGGGATTCATGGCCTCACATATAAAGAACAGCAAATCCTTTGTAACTGCTTTCCTTAGAGCATTTCAGTGGTTTTGCCGGTGCCCTCATCACCCATTTTATATGCTACGGGGCAGGAAAATAATTAAAAGCTTAAAACTGTCTTGAACTAACAAAACATGCATTTTAAATAAAATTTTAGGCGTCAGTGAGATACCAGTCTATTTATTTCTCAAATGAATTTTACATACTGTACCAGGTCATTTGACCTATTCTTAGGATGCTGCTTGTGAAGGGATAAAATTATTTCCAGGGTGATGCAGCCTAAGGGGAGTATTATCAAAACTATCTCCATGTGCAGCTAAGAGGACATTTGCTTTTCTGGAGCCACTGACAAATCTGGCTCAGAGGCACATTATGGTGAAGCAGTGGAAAATGAAAAGCTCAATTACTTTGAGGATTGCTAAGGAAACGTGAAAACATGATCCATAAGCTCTAAAAAGGCAAGCACAGATTTTGCCTTCGAGATATCCTCTCACATGCCATTTCCTATTCATTATCATGCACCTATCATATCTTTGGGGACAAGGGGACCCGGTGAATCATCAGCCTAAGGAAGCACTGAAAGTGCCCAAAGCTATAGCTGACAGTGGGCTTGGATTATTCCATCCACAAACAGATTTTACAATGTCAATAAATCATTTTTGTCTTCATGCCATGAAACCAAATGATAATGCTGAGGGATGGCAGGCAGAGAGCTCCATGTGGCTATTTCACCAGCCTCCTGGATGGGCTTATTAAAGAGTGGTTTATAAAGGAAACGTGAAAGGCTTCAGACTGAATGACTTGGCTGGGGCTGAGGCCTGCCAGGGCGCTGCAGCGGAACAGCCAGATACCTCTTTATACTTGGTTCTCATGGATACGGTTAAGTCCAAGTGAATTACTGTCAAGTGAAACAAACACTGAAACAAAAGCTGAAGGAAGGTTCTGAGACCTTTTATCTGTTTTACAGGGAAATAGAGAAGCCCTTACAGAGAATAATCGAAAGGAAAAGTCAACCCACATCACGACCAAAGCCTGCAATGCCCTTAAATGCTGTCTTGCAGACACTCTAATTCACATAGAATAAGAAAACTTTGTGAAAAGTTCAAATCTCATGTATTATGATCTATCAGTCATCCTTTGAAGATTAAAAGGCAGGACTTTTTTTTAAAGCTGATGAATTTAATATGGTTCAAATAACCAACAAGATCAGTATTTGTTATGATCCCTTGCTCTGCAAAACAAAGCAAAACAAACTCAACTCAACAAGCTGACTCTGCTCCCTCAGCCAACTTATTAGGGTTTCACCTTGCTGGGTGCCCAAGTTCACTGCTACCACCCTCAATCGTGGTAGCTGAAAAATTCTGCTCCCCTTAATTAGAACTAGCACTTTATATTTCTTAGAATTTAACATACACATGACTCCGTCCTTCCTCCATAGGCGATCACAGGATTCAGGAAGAAAAGAATACCAAGAGACTCATTTGGAAAAAGCTAAAGTTCTGTACTTCAAAACAGTATTATAGGATGTTTCATCAAGACCTGCTGAGGGTTGGGGCTCTAGCTTTCAGTGCTTCTCTTACCATTTTTGTGCATATTGGCTTCCTGTGTGGCTACAGACGGCAGCCCCTCCATCATGGAGGTCCACTGTTTAAAGCGAGACTCAGTTCCAGCCTCCTTCCCACCAACCATGCCATAGTCCATGCCGCCAGAGCTGAAGCCTAAAAAGGAGAAGACCAAATTTTGTAAGTCTCTAGCATTAGTAACAAGAGTTCTGAAGCAGGGCCCACAAATGCCTTCAAGTGTCATTCAAAGACTAATTCACAAAATTTCTCCATTCAGAAACAGGTATTTTTGATTCCAAGTTTAGATCTTGGCTCTTGCTCCCTAAAAAAGTGATGTCTCTCTGTGAAGGTATGAAGACGTGTATGACTGCCATGGATTAGCTCCATCTCAGTGAATTCCTGCACGCCCTTTTTCCTTTTTCATTCAGCTAACATATGTCCCAGGCAGGATGCTGGGGCTAGCCACTCTCCAACTGAGATGGGGAAGGCTACATCCAACCAGTGTAGCCCAAGAGCAGTGACAGAGCTGTCATCAGAGAATCCTGGGGAAGGAGAGGCTTTGCAGAAGGGACACATGAGCTAGGGCCTAAGGTAGGTATTTGGGGAAGTCAAGGAAACCAGGTACATTTAGGGAATGGTGGGAGATTCAAATAACTCCAATGTTTAGCTAACTCTGGGATGAAGTGAGGCGGAGAGTTGGGAGGGGTGTGGAGAAATGAAGAGTCAGGTTACGTAGGGTCTTTATATATTAGACCAAGGAATAGGAATTTTTCTTTTCCCTCTAAGACAAGAGATAATAGAAATTTTAAGCATGTGAGAGGATAACTAATAATGTATTTTAGGAAGAGAATTGGCAGCCTTGCGATGGGTGGAGGTCAGGGCAGAATCTGAAATATAAATGTGAAAGTAGTCTTTAAGCAATGGGGAAGATCCCAAAGCTTGAATAGATGAGTAGTTAAGAGTTCTCAGTTCACTTTGCCTGAGCCCCAGGTAAGCCTCAGGGGAAGAGTCTTGGTGGGTAATATTCTCCCACTGCACAGAGCTGGAGAGCTGGAAGCCACAAAGGAGAAGCTAGATAATGGAGTCTAACAGGATCCATCAACCATTTGGGTCAGAATATATGTGACACTTGCTCATACAAACTCTCAAAAAAGTAAAATAAAGGACTAAAACAGATGAAACAGGGTAGGGGAAGAATAATAAATGACCACAGAAAAATGAGAATGAGCCACAGGAAGTGCAGAGTAGCAGCATGAATGCAGGCACCCCAGGGAGGTGAGCAAGACTCCCACCAAGGCAGAGCCAACCTACCCTGCCCCAAGATGTGTAACTCCAGCCAGGCCAGACTCCACACTGTACCCACGGCAAGTCCTCAGTTTCTGTCTATCCAAATCCCACTGAGGGCCCAGGTTGTGTTTTTCCTCCCCGGTGCTTATTTTAGTGGTCTTGGATAGTTTTATAGATGCATAAGAAATCAAATAAAAATCTAATACCTTCCTGACCCATGTTAAAAATGTTGCTATTTATATAAAGAACAGTGTTCTTTCATACTTTGTTAACTGAATTTACTAGTTCAAAATGATTGGTGGGTGGGGGTGGGGAGCAGAAATCTTTAGAATGAGATAAAAATATTTCAAATGAAATTATTATTATTTTTTGGAGATGGGGTCTCGCTCTGTTACCCAGGCTGGAGTGCAGTGGCGTGATCTCGGCTCATTGCAACCTCTGCCTCCTGGGTTCAAGCAATTCTCCTGCCTCAGCCTCCAAAGTAGCTGGGACTACAGGCACACGCTGCCACACCTACCTAAGTTTTTGTATTTTTAGGAGAGACAGGGTTTCACCATGTTACCCAGGATGGTCTTGAACTCCTGAGCTCAGGCAATCCACCCACCTAAGCCTCTTAAAGTGCTGGGATTACAGGTGTGAGCCAGCGCGCCTGGCCTTATTATTTCTTAAAGAAGACTTTGAGGCATTTTTTTCTTTCTTTCATCCTAGGTAGCAGAAATTAGATTGGAGGGCAAGGAAGTTGCAAGGAACAAAGGTTTTCTCTGACATAAGCCTTAATGGCCTAAACAGGTTGCTCCTTGGGTAAATTACACTTCTGCCTTTGAGAAAACCAGGCCAAGGTGCTTGGATTCCAGGCCACCTGCAAGCTCAGTTCTAATCATTAAGAAAGAGCTTTTGGAAATAACCTAGGATTCTGGCAAAGATTAAAAAGAATGCTAACATTAGTAAGAAGAGGAGGAACCATTCCTTACACATTAATTTTCTTTGAAGTTATTCTAAAATTTTCTGTAAAACCCATAGTAAATTAAATTTAAATTTTAGCTGCTTAGAGTTTTTTTCTGGTGACAAATGAAATGCAGAAAATTAAAGAGTTATAGGAAAAGGGCAAAAAGGTCAGGTGCAATGGCTCACCAGCACTTTCGGAGTCCAAGGCGGGCAGATCACGAGGTCAAGAGATTGAGATCATCCTGGCCAACGTGGTGAAACCCCGTCTCTACTAAAAATACAAAAATTAGCTGTGTGTGGTGGTGCGCACCTGTAATCCCAGCTACTCAGGAGGCTGAGGCAGGAGAATTGCTTGAACCCGGTAGGCGGAGGTTGCAGTGGGCCGAGATCTCACCACTGCACTCCAGCCTGGGTGACAGAGCAAGATTCCGTCTGAAAAAAAGGACAAAAAAAGAAAAAAAATCAAAAAAAGAGAAAAAGAAAGGAGGCAAGAAGGAAAGAAAGAATGAAACAAAAAAAAAAAGAGAGGAAGAAAGAGTAAGCAAGCAAGGAAAGAGCTCAGCAGCTCCATAAATCTTGAGGAAAGTGGGCACCTGACTCATTAGAGACTTGGGGATCAAATGCCACCACAGTAGGACAGTCCCAGCGCTGGCTTATAAGGTTTGGTCAGGAAAAATTATTGAAGGGGTCAGAGAACGAATAGGTGAGGAAATTGTCTTGAAAGGTTCAATCTATAAGCCTGAAAGTATGAGAGGAAAAATCAGGCGAAGATGTAATTTTCTTTTTTTTTTTTAAAGAAAGAAAAAGAGAGAAAAGGAGAAAGAAAGAAAGAGCAAAAGAAAGAAAAAAAGAATGAAAGAGAGAAAGAAAGAGGAAGAGAAAGAGGGAGAATGGGATTCTTGTTTTATTGCCCAGGCTAGAATGCAGTCTAAAAATGGGTATTAAAAACCTCTTTTATGCCAATAATTGTGCTTAACAATGGAGACAGGAAGGAATAGGGGATGAAAATAACAAATAAGCAGCCAACCGATATTTTATTTAAACCTGTGAAACATTATGCAATTGCTGAGGAGTGATTTACTTCCAATTATGTGGTCACTTTAAAAATAGGTGTAATGTGATACTGAGAAAAATGTATGTTTTGTGGATTTGGGGTGGAGAGTTCTGTAAATATTTGTTAAGTCTTGTTGTTCCAGGTCTGAGTTCAAGTCCTGGATATCCC